>JAHRHJ020001811.1:0-17506 GCA_019776745.2 Taxus chinensis
GCATTTACCTGCAAAAAATTTGTAAACCCGTGATCAAAAAATTCCACCACTAAACTGTTGCATTGAAAGACCCATAACCATAAAATAAATAAACTTGCACCATTTGAATAGGGCGAAGAAATTTAAACGATAAACATCTAAACAAATAAACTTACAAATGTCACAGGAAAATGGCAACCCTAACGGAAAAGAAAAAAAGGAGGGAGTGGGAAACCGAAGAAAACGAGACCACTAATTTCTACAGTCATAAAACTTCCCAAAATAATCTAAACAATCCACTAACCTGGACTCGAGCAAAGCAAGTACCCTAACACATGTGAATAAATAAAACCAACAACAAAAAATTTCCATATAAGTTATCCTGTGCAAAACCAGTGACACTACTTCAATAGCAATTCAGAATACTGTGACATCTTTAATAATTAAACCTGGTATAAAATTTCCTAAACCCTAACCTAAACCTCAAGGTCAAATTAAACCCCAAATACTGGCAAACCATAGCCTCAAATACCATACAATGCTTGTTGGACTCCCTGCGAAAGATTGCTTGCCACACTGCTGATAGAATTGCTTCGCACTTTGGCCCCATTGCAAACAGGGAAGCTTGTCATGAGGCGTTCATACCGCTGGGTGGAAACATAAAATCCATAAGCAAAAACAAAAAATTTAAACATGACTTTTTTTTTATTATACAGTCTAATATTCCAAAATAGACAATTTTGTTTGTAACTTATAAATTTAAACTTATTTGTTATTAAAAGTTTTCAATAATAATCACATAAATATATTTAATATAAATATTACTATGAATATCTAAACGATATACAATTTGCCCTACCCAATCACTATTTTCAAAACCTTTTAATCCCAAAAAATATGTCAATTTTTTTTTTCAAAATGAAGTTATACTGAAATGTTAAGATTTCAATCAGCTATGATATCATATAATAAATTTGGAACAAGTTATACTTTTCCTCTATGAATTTTCAATAATATGTTCAAAATGATTAGACACTTCAGACAGACTGAAATAACATTTACAAAAATATAATTTAGGATTTCAATCATCTATGATGATCATATAAATTAAGGTAGGGGGAACAAAGGGGGCGAGTAAGCGTACGTCTAAATGGACGAAAGAAAAAAAAAAACGAATGGTGGGAAAAAAAGACATGGCTGCAGGAATGATAAGGGAAAAAAAAAGGAGAAAAAGTAGTAGATAACGGTGGGAGGGTGGGGAAGTACAGAAAGAATAAGGAGAAAGGGGGGCGGGGAAGAGGGGGAGGTGGAATAGAGAGTAGGATAGGAGGGAAGAGTGGTAAAAGGGATTGGAAAATTAATTAGATAGGACATGGGTAGTAGAGGACAAGTGCTACTTTTTCCTAATATGAGTTTCAATTTATTTTCAAAATGAATTCTACATTCAGACAAACTGAACTAAAATTAAAAAATATAATTTACGAACGGCTTGGTGGAAACATAAAATCCCATAATCGACAACACCACCAATAAATTTATAAGAACCAAAACCCGCCCAATACCCATTCACTTCACATAATACAAACCCAAAACATTCTAGAAGTGTTATAAAATCTAGCAAACAAAAACTTAAACAAAAAAATAGCGGGTCGTGGAACATAGCCAGATAGCTAAACCCCCAAAACAAAGAAATGATTCATGCGACAAGAAATCTCTGGCTTGTTATGATCCATTCTCTATCGCAACGACCTTCTGTTATTAAGTAGAAAAAACAAATTCTACAAAATTGGGTCGCCCCCTTTAATACCAAGGAGGCCCATTGAACAGACAAAACTGGATGTGATTCCTTCCATATACATGTCTTCAAGTGGCCCCATTTCCATCCGCTATAATTAACAATAGTCCCGCACGATAAATAGAACAAGCACAATGATAATAGCCAAGAGCACCAAATACAAGTGACCACTAAACCACAAAGTATCAAACTTAATGAGTTAAAGCAAGACGCCAAGGATAAACAATACACCCTATATCAGATCAAAGAACAGTTTAAGGCTTTGTAGTAATTTCGTAACATCAAGCAAGACCGCTGCAAAGTTTAAAACCCTGCAACAAAGCAGCCTGAACCTGTTTTATATTGTTATCTACTGACATATCTCCTACAACACACGGTAGAAATCAATTGTTATCAATAAAATTGAACACGGGAAATTGTCATACCTATGATGCTTTTTCCACACGGAATTAAATAGCGTGTATTTAGAACTTAAAAGATAAAACAATACATGCAGGCAATTTGAATTCAAAACTCACGTGAGTCATTTACTCCTAATCTTTAACAAACGCTGGGGGTAAACCAGTTGTTTTAATTAGAGCTGGTAGTGATCAGCTCCATGTGCAGGTGGCCATGACCAGGGCCCGTAACTTTGCAGTAACAAAATTCCGTCTTCATCTTTTTTTCTATTATTTCCCCCTCCCCCCTGCCTCTAATTCACTTAAAACACAGAAACAGGAAACACAGTTTGTGATTCACGGTACAAAAACTTAACCACTGGAAGTATTCATATATACATTAAAAAGAAGTAAATACTTGCCAATCAGAACATTATAGTATGATGCCGTTGAGTTTAATAATAAACAAGATCTAAACATTTACTCATAGTCTTGAACCTAATTGCCTCGACAACGGGAAGACAGCCGCATAGTTCAGTGCTCTAAAAACGGGAAAACGGAAATTACTACCAGATTAGATTGAGTGATCATCCAAAGAAAGAAAAAGGAACCACACAAAAAAAAAAAGTACACTCCAAACCCCAGGTCAAAATAGGCTCATATTGAAATAGAGAAACAAAAAAAACTCTCGCAAATCAAAAGCGCGCTTTCGATGTGAAATAGGAAACTCCAAGGCAAACAGAACAATCGAAACGAATTCAAGCAACAATACAAAACAGAAACCGAAAGTAGAATGAATAGATATGCGAAAAAGAAGTGTCCCCCCGAAAAGGGGTTATAAAAAAATCTTAAACGGGTCCTTTTTCCATCAGCGGATTTTCTTCAACAAGCTACCTCCTCTTTACCCTGGTATTTCATCCGCTCCACCGGTTCTTCCACAAGAATCTTCTGATGTGGACTCTGGTTTAGGAAAGCTTAAAGTGATAATTACGGTTTAATTATGATATATTTTAAATGAGGGAACTGTAATATGATTATTTTTTTAGGGGGTGATTGTTTGTAGGATTCCGTTTTGTTTGGTGGCGAGAATGTGGGACATACACCGATCGATGACGGTCATAGATCAAGATGCATTCACGCAGGTATTATGTTATGGTATAATATGAAACATCTTTTGAAAATGTTTAGACATAATAAATTCTAAAATATGTGGTCTCCGAGGGAGCTGGATTTCTTCAAAATGCGGCCTCTGAGGTTTTGGATTCTCACGAATCTATCCTAAATTTGTCGGGTTAATCTTTTTCTCGGAACAAGAGCTAGGCAGGACCAAAAAACTGGAGCAAGCTCATATATACAAATGGTCTGATTAGTTAGTAAAATAATGACCAATTCTTCATAAAAAATCGCCATTCAAGGCTTACCAGGATGCAAGAAAAAGAAAGGAAAAATTGAAGGACACTAGTAGCGATAAATCTTTAAAGTATGGTTTCAACAGTCAACAATTGAAATCAAAAAAAATTATTACACAGAAGGAAAAATGTGTACTAATCAACTACAACTTAATAAATTGGGTCAACTACTGTGGAAGCAAACCACACAGACCTGTCATGTGCAATATCTCTGTCCTCTTCCTTCTCTGCGTAATGTACAAAGTCTAGTCGTTGGTATTGCTGCCAAAATGATTTGATAAAAACACACACAAAATAAAAAGTGCGAATATGAGAGTAAAACTCCAATGGCGGTAAACGGTAATCCTGGACAAAAATGCTTGATTTATTTATTTAAACACTAACTAAAAAATTGCTTGAATTAACAACCGAACTTACCCGGAAACCACTTCATTCAGCATTTTCTTGTCATCTAACCAACCTGTTGCACCCAGACTTGAGATCAGTGTCGATGGTAGGCCAGGAACGACAAACCAAATGGCGAAAACCAAAACACACCGACAGGGAAGAACACTAGAAAGCCTTTCATTGTCCAGCAGAATAAAGACCAAAACATACACAACACGAACAGATCTAGACAATAACACTACCGGACTCGAGCAAAAGCAAGTTAACCTACACATGTAAATAAATAAACAAACAACAAAAAAGTTCTATATAACTTTATCCTGTGCAAAACCAGTGACACTACTTCAATAGCAATTCAGAAATACCTGACATCTTTAATAAATTAAACCTGGTATAAAATTTCTAAACCCTAACCTAAAAATCTCAAGGTCAAATTAAACCCCAAATAATGTCAAAATCATAGCCTAAAACACTCATACATGCTTGTTGGACGCACTGCTAAAAGCATTGCTTGCCACACTGCTGATAGAATTTCTTCACACTTGGCCCCATTGCAAAGAGGGAAGCTTGTCGTGAGGCGTTCATACAGCTGGGTGGAAAACATAAAATCCAATAAGCGAAAACACACAAATAATTTATAAGAAACCAAAACCCCCAAATAACCATTCATTTCACATAATACAAACCCAAAACATTCTAGAAGTGTTATAAAATCTAAGCAAAAACAAAAAATTTAAACAAAAAAATAGCAGGGTCGTGGGAACAGACTCCAGATAGCGAAACCCACAAAACAAAGAAATGAATCATGCGAAAAGAAATCTCTGGCTTGTATTATCATTCTCTATCGTCAACGACCTTCTGTTATTAAAGTAGAAAAAAACAAATTCTACAAAATTGGGTCAGCCCCTGTAAATAACAAAGGAGGCCATTGAACAGACAAAACTGGATGTGATTCCTTACCATATAAATGTCTTCAAGTGCCCATTTCCATCCGCTATAATTAACAAATAGTCCGCACGAGAAAGTAGAAAAAGCACAATGATAATAGCACAGAGCACCAAATAAAAGTGACACTAAACAACAAAAGTAATCAATACTTAATGAGTTAAAGCAAGACGGCAAAGGATAAACAATACAACCGTATATCAGAGCAAGAGAAAAGTTAAGGCAATTTGTAGTAATTCGTACATCAGAGCAAGACCGCTGCAAAGTTAAAAGCCTGCAAAAAGCAGCCTGACAGGTTTTATATTGTTATCTACTGACATGATCTCCTACAACACACGGGAGAAATCAATTGTTATCAATAAAAATTGAACACAGGAAATTGTCATACCTATGATGCTTTCCACACGGAATTAAATAGCTTGTATTTAGAACTTAAAAGATAAAACAATACATGGAGGCAATTGAATTCAAAACTCACGTGATCATTTACTCCTAATCTTGAACCCAAACAGCTGGGGGTAAAACCGGAAGCGCCAGTTGTTTAATTTAGAGCTGGTATTCATCCGCTCCATGTGCATGTGGCCATGACAAGGCCGTAACAAATTTCCTCCGTCTTCATCTTTTTTTTCTATTTATTTCCCTCCTGCCCTCTAATTCACTAAAACACAGAACAGAAACCAGTTGTGATTCACGAGTACAAAAACTTAACCACTGGAAGTATTCATATATACCTTACACAGAAGTAAATACTTGCAATCAGAACATTTATAGTATATGATGCCGTTGAGTTTAATAATAACAAGATCTAAACATTTACTCATAGTCTTGAACCTAAATATGCCTCGACAAACGGAAGACAGCCGCATAGTCAGTGCTAAAACGGGAACGAAATACTTACCAGAATAAGATCTGATGTGATCCATCAAAGAAAAAGGAAACCACACAAAAAAGTACACACCAAAAACCAGTCAAAACATGCGCATATTGAAATAGAGAACAAAAAAAATTCTCTCAAATCAAAAGCGCGCTGTGAAATAGGAAACTCCAAGCAAACAGAAAATCGAAACGAATTCAAGCAACAAATACAAAACAGAAACGAAAGTAGAATGGAAATAGATATGCGAAAAGAAGTGCCGAACAGGGTTTTATAAAAAAATCTTAAACGGGTCCCTTTTTCCATCAGCGGATTTCTTCTTCAACAGCTATCTTCCTCTTTACCCTGGTATTCATCCGCTCCACCTGTTTCTTCCACAAGAATCTTCTAGATGTGACTATGTTTATGGAAAGCTTAAATTGATAATTACGAGTTTAAATATGATACATTTTAAATTGAGGAACTTTAAATATGATTATTATTTTAAGGGGGTGATTATGTTTTGTTTAGGATTCCATGTTTTGTTTTGTTTTCGATGAATGTGCCTACCGAATTCGATGACGGTCATAGACTCAAAAGATGCATTCACGCATGGTATGGTAATAATATGAAACATCTTTTGAAATGTTTAGACATAATAACTAAAATACTGTGGTCTCCGAGGGAGCTGAGATTTCTTAAAACTGCGGCCTCTGAGGTTTTGGATTCTCACGAATCTATCCTAAATTTGTCGTTTAATCTTTTCTCGGAACAAGAGCTAGGCAGGACCAAAACTGGGAGCAGATCATATATACAAATGAGTCTGATAGTAGTAAATAATGACCAATTCTTCATAAAAATCGCCATCAAGGCTTACCAGATGAAGAAAATTGCAGGACACTAGTAGATAAATCCCTTAAAGTATGGTTCAACAGTTCAAAAATTGAATCAATAAAAATATTAACCCAGAAAATGTGTACTAATCAACTACAACTTAATAAATTGGGTAAAATACTGATGGAAGCAACACACAGACCTGTCACTGTGCAATTATCTCTGTCTCTCTCCTTCTCTGCGTAAAGTACAAATATCTAGTCGTCTGGTATTGTCTGCCAAAATGATTTGATAAAAACACACACAAATAAAAAGTGCGAATTATGAGAGTAACCTCCAAATGGGAGGTAAACGAGTAATCCTGACAAAAATGCTTGAATTTAAACACTAACTTAAAAAATTGCTTGAATTTAAACCCGAACTTACCTCGGAAACACTTCATTCCAGCATTTTCTTTTGTCATCTACCAACCTGTTGCACCCAGACCTGAGATCATGTCGATGGTAGCCAGGAACAGACAACCAAATGCGAAAAGCCAAAACCCAAAAGACAGAAGAACAAATATGAAAGCCTTGTCCAGCATAAAGACCAAAAATACACAAAACGAACAGAATAGACCAGAACAGGGCATTGTACAACATACAGACCAAAAAAACACACAACAGAAAGTGACCAAACCATCGACATAAACCCTAGGCTAATCTCAATCCGTCTCTGGCCTTTTATAGACCTCTGTGTGGCGATCTTCAACGTTCGATTTTTTACCTTTTTGCTTTTAGCTTTTTCCTTTTGCATCGGAGTCTCTATCTGCTCCAGTCCTTATCCGCTCAAAGTCTATATTTCATTCATTTTTGAAATTAGAAGAGCTTTCTGCTTTTTTACCCTTTTTCCTCGGAATCTGCGTCTATTCCTCTGTTATAATTTATTTATTTTTAAGTCCGGAATTTTACCCCTTTTCACTCACACGCGTGACGCGGCTGTTTCCTCGTTAATTCTTTGTTGAAGTCCGCGGGACAAATTTTCCCTCGAATTTTGTGCACACGCTACCTAGGTACTGCTATGATGCTATTTGCGTTTTTTGCCCTTTGATATTCCCCAAGATATTTTCATCATGATGAAAATGCTCTGAATGAACTTCCACCTCATTCTGCTGAGAATGTGTTCGAGCCGCTGAACTCAGTTCATATGGAGTTTGATTGCATATATATTGTATATAATTTACCGTGGAGACAGATGAAGGAAATATAATTAGTCATACAACATCGATGGCATCTAAACTACCTAATGCACCAAGGGAGATGGAATTAATCCATGCGTGGGTGAATAACCCTCATGTGGACCCTGGAGCAGTCATTGATTGGCCAGGGATAGGAGCATCTCCTATCAATGACTATGTGACAATAGGACTACTTGATATGGCATTCCCCTACTCTCTTTCCTGATGGGAAATGTGATTGGATAGAACCGCGATTAAGATGATGTTTTTTACGTCTCCATGAATTTGTAAAGCATTTATTGCGATATAGGGATCACCGATTTGGCGTGACATCCTCGGTTCAGGTATTACATGATGAACATGATCATGAGACATCGTGCACAAAATTCATCTGCAGTTTTTGTGAAGAAAAACCTCCAAGATATGCCAATCACCATCAATGAATTACGTGAGCATATGAAGAATGTTCCCCATTCCAATCTGGCTGATCGTTTGATGCGGTTTGGAACATCATTGAGGGGTACAAGGTCTTACTGGGCAAAATGTCGTGGTGAATTGGCTGACATGTTGCATCAAATAGGATCACCTACTATTTTTTTCACATTGAGCGCGGCTGATATGTATTGCCCTGATCTACATGCATTAATTCCAAGAACACTGCCGGATAATTCATGAGAAGCGCAAAATTGGCTAGAAGGAAAAATATCATCGATTTTCCACATATAGTGGCACATTATATGCACCTGCGACATACACTTTTCCGAAAGGAGGTATTACAAAAAGGAATGAAAGTTAAAGATTATTGGTCTAGATATGAATGGCAGCATAGAGGTTCGCCACATGTGCATGGATTCATATGGTTAGAAGGGGCACCGAATATGGACAAGGTCTTGATTGGAATGATGATTTTCAATGTGGAAATGCTGAAAAATACTTCCATTCTATTGTCCATGCATGGAATCCTCGGGATGACCCGCACCAACGAAACATACAGGTAATTTATCGATTCTCATCGAGTCTATGATTTATATAGAATTTTTGCGTTCTCAAAATATATTGTGTATTCTTATGTTCTATGTTACAGGTCTACCAAAATTTTATGCAACATCCCGTGTCTTCGAAATACAAGACAACTGACACAATTCGATATGGAACGTGACTATGAAGAGATTCTCAATAGTGTAGAACGACATACGATGTGTAGAGAGGGTGCCTGCCTATCGTAAGTCCTTCCTCAAAAGGGGGAAAAAGTGTCTGTAGGTAAGGTGTTCAAAAATTTGAATAATTAAATTGAACTAAAAAACACATACATGGAAGAACTAATAATTGATTATTACATTTTGCAGGTATAATGCACCGTGTAACGCACCAAAAATACCAACACAAGAACAACACAGTGAAATACAGGATAACTTTTTTTTTGACTGACTTGCTTTGACTCAACACGACACAACATGTCGTCACAAGGTTACAACCAACACTTGGAATCATTTGTTACGGGGAAGACCACAAGGTCAGCACGGAAACGTTCACACTTATCAAGGACAATTTATTTTTCTTTTGACAAGACAACATGAAATTCCAATCCACATGACACACTCACGGCTAGGGCAAGCCACAGTAAGAAATGGTTAGGGTTTATTTATTTTGGTAAGACACCCTTTAGCTCATGACTTAAGTTTTCAGAAGGGATCAATATATGGTTTGCACAAATTCATCTCACCAACTGAGTTAATTTCTTATACACTGAAGAGTAGTTCACTTAAAGTCTTCTCCTACTTACTAAATCTTAATATCTTCCAGAAACTAACCATTGTTTTCCTTTAAGCTTGTTTAAGAGTTCACCCCAAAGGGATAGTGTTCGCTAGTTTAGCTAGGGGTATCAATTTATAAATGTTTACTTCACAAAGGATGTTTTCATTTTGATCACTCATGGAAGTATTTGATTTCAAATAGATCACCTTTACATTTATTTGTTGAATATAAAATTATTATTTTTGTTTAGCTTCTTTAAGGGTTAACCGACTCATTTTACTTTACTTATAAAATATTGTCGCTAAGTCTTAGAAAGATTTAACTTAATAATTTATTCTCAAGATCAAAGTTTTACAATACTCATATCAATGTAAAGATTGAATGCCATTTCTCACAAGGATAATTTCAAGCTTAACTACACCAGAACAAGACACTTTATTTCACCATTACCAAACAATACAAGGCAAGAGGTCGTATCAACTCTCTTTACAAGCAATGTTACACAATTTACAACACATTGGACATTTTTTTTACAAGGAACTTCATAATGGTACAGATGAAACTTTTACACTCTTTTCTTCTAGTCTACTCGCATAATCCATCTGCACAAATATTAACTAAAGTCAGTTCGCAAGAACTGAGCATGTTAAGGCTACACAATGCAATAGTAAGCTAACAATTAACAATATCAAGAAAGGAATATTCTAAATTCAGAAATGGATTAAAACACAACTCACAACTCCAATATTAATCTCATGAGAGAGAAAACTAAATCATCCAACAAGGAGAAAGTCCAAATACTAGTAAGAACAAAATTACATAAATCAAGGCAAGACCTTATGGGTTGGGAACAAGAAAGTCAAGAGTGTTGATATCTCCTTCATGTAATCCTATGGGTTACGTGATAGGAATCCAAAATTTACTCCATCCAACTAAAGGGGTCCAAGAGAAGACAAAGCGTACTAATATGATCGTAGGCGCGAAGCAAAAATGACGTTATCCAATTCTTCCAGGGGGCTCCAAAGTAATATGGGTTCGATGCCCTTAAAAGAACACAACTATAGTTTTGGTTTTAACCAAGGAGTTTACCACTACCTCCTTATCGGATTTCTTAAAACGTAGTACTAGTTAACCAAAACAAATCCACTTTTCCAAAAGCGTACGAAAGAGACACAGAAAGGGCCATTATTCTACCAACAAACCCTATCCTAATCGTCAACTTCTCTACATAATATAAGGGAAGACTAAACCCAAAAGTCGTTAATAATTTTTATATAATTCAGACAATGTCAATAAACATTAAAATAAAAATTGATTTCCCTAACAAGGCCACAAAATGGGACCTTTTAGTAACCAAGTTTGAAGTATAAGGTATTCGAGTTCGAAAACAAAGGGATTCGATACGCAGAGGGAAAAACACCAACGATGCCCCAGACTCAAAAGACCTTACCACGAGTACAAGCACAAACCAAGAACCAACGCACATAGCTATCAGGAAGGTTACGCAGTGCGGTCAGGGCTAGAAGTTCTATGAACTCCTTGCCAAAGGTAATGAAGATGGAGAATTTTACCCGATCCATGTGGGCTTATCGAAGAAAAGTCTTAGCAAATATCAAACAGATAAATATAACAGCCACCTATGATATTATCACTGAAATCAGCTGTCATCTAACAGGAAACGAGTTCACGAGTCCAGTACCATGGGTTCACCTACAACTTTTGTTTTTGTCCAGCTAGTGATAGCTTGCTTGCGACCCTTAATAAAAATTGTAGAGATTTCATTCAGTTAAACTTACAATGTTTCCCCTTGCTTTAATCATACAAGAGTTTACATCAAGAATTAGGTATAGTAATACTCTCAACACGTGGAGGCCAAAATAGATGCCAGGTTATCCCTCATCTAGACTAGGTACAACAGTCAACCATGTACAGTTCTAAAACAAACCCCAAATGCCATTTTCTAATCAAACATAAAGGAAGGAATGCCCACAGGCTTAAACAAGTTTCAGAACACAACGTCACTATTAATGTACCTTTTAGCAAAACAAGAGAGCCCTAAACAGGAAATGCGTATTTATTCAACCAAAAGAGGTATGTAGGCTTAACCTTCTATTTAGTAACCTTCAATTATAATTACCATCACATAATTCTTTTTAAGAGAAGGTCATACAAGCAAACAAAACTCAATAATGTTTCCTTCCCTACGAACTAGACTGCATCACTCAATATTGCAGTAACCCATTTAGACAAATATGAAATAGAGTAAGCTATAAGAGAGGAAGGAACATTCCAAGCAAAACCAGCGAAATTGGAATAAGATTTAAAGGAACAACCACACAATCAGGCAGTGATATAAACAACCACGAAAACATCTAGTCTAGGCGCCATTCAAGAGGAAAGAAAATTCATTTCAAGATACTGAAAGAAGGTAGATAACTATTACAGAGGAGTAGATTTAACATGCCTGGTTTAAAACGCCATCTCCATATGCATATGATTGTTTCAATGACGTTGCTTGCCTTTAACCCAAAGTGCTTTGCGAGCTCGAGCTAGCGCCACAACCACGCAGTGAAAAACAGCTACAAACCAACCCCATGATTTGAAGCTCGGACACGAGACATACTGATTACACCACGCTCCTGGCTCGGGTAGGCATCTACCGTGATGATACACAACCTTTTTCTTCATCAGATTTGGGGACAACATCAAACTCTCGGTGCAAACATTCACTCTCAACTCTTGTATTTTCTATAATTCTCAGTCCAATTCTCAAACACCTTTCTTATCTATTTAATCATGATTCCACACAACACTAACTCACTCTTCAAAAGAACCTCGAGCCACCCCTTCAACTTCCTAAGTTGACCTTTCAATCTTGAAAACTCAAGAAGGTCAGTTCACCTTTCCTAGCAAGTTCAAGAGATAGGAATGTCAAAAGACAAGAACTATCTTTTGCACTTCTTCATCGAGCTAGGAGCATTTTGAGGGATTAGAGCTCGATAGAGACTCCTCAGCTTCTCTAACAATGACCCAAGTTTGAAATTAGAAGCGTGAACAACATTTGCTTCCCATTATTGAGATATACCTGTCTTTAGCGTCTACCCGACTGTGATTCGAACTTCAAGAAGATAATGTTGCCATTCTGCAAGATTCCAGAGCTTTAACGTCTTCCTTAAGCTGTTATAGACTCAACTTTTACCTATTTCCTTGAAAAGCTGATACAGACTTCTGTTACTGGTTCTTTTTTTTTGTGTTTTGAAAGGCTTTGAGCACATCGAGGACCCCCTTCATGTTTGATTATGCATAATGATGGAAGAGTGGCCTTACTCAACAGTTCCATTCTGGTTTGATTAACCAATTTGTTGAAAACCTCAAAACATAACTCTGCACATAAAAGACAACTCATACTGCTTGCTCAACCACTGAGAAACGTATTTATCATCCTTTCCACTGAACTTCGAAAGTTTAGTTCCTTTTGTGATTTCAAAAATCCGGTGCAGCTTGAAAGATTACTCAAAACCCTAAAACTGTCTTTGAGTCTCCTTTTTACATAAAAACAACTGTTACAGCTACTGACATGGAGATAACTTACATTATGGTTAGCAACAAATTTAATCAAACTCCCAGGAAGCACTTCAAAGTTCGTTTGCTCTGGGTCTGAGAAAATATCCTGCTACCTTCCTCTCCCAAGACATTTTCTTCAACACTGCATAGATCTTCTGTGCCTGCGGGTGTGATCTGTCACCAACCCAAAAAGCATGCACCATTTTATTGCCTGCTAATATAGTGACTCTAAGAAGATGCTCATATAATGGCAAAGCAAAATGTGCTTCATGAATATTCTGATATGAAACTGATCCACGCCTATGGGATTCTCTCCCATGCGTTACAGCGTAAAACAAGCAAGGTCTCAACAGAGGATCTCTGTAATAGATTTCATCGGGTCTCCTGGTAACACTCTCACTGTCACTTAATCGATTTTGAAGAAAATATCTTAAAGGAGAGTCCCGAATTTGAGGATGCATTCAAAACTGAACAGAAAACAAGAATCCCAAATCTGAGGATGCGTCTGGTATTGAACAGATAATAACATAGATGGACAACCCGCTTGCTGGAAGCGCCCAAAAACGGCTTCCACTACATCGAAACACACCTGCCGCCTGGCTACATACTGTGCAGGTCGTTTGTTGAGGTTTCCCGACTCGAACACACCTTGTGGCACCCAGAGAAAGTTGAGGTAATGCGCCTGCGACTGAAGCTACATCTAAAACCGCCATATCAAATCCACGCGGCCAGACTGAAAGAAAACCGTGGGCAAACTAAACAATCCTCCTTGTTCACGCGGCCGGGGAAGACAGAAAAGGACGCGCCCAGGAGGAAATGAAGGAGACGTCTCATACACGCCTGCAACACTGGCCTGAAGCTCCATCTAATCCATCACGTCAATCAACTACGCCCAACACTCACCCAAACGCATTGAAGGAGAATCTGGAGAGATCACGGCAAGGAAAAAGAAAAACGCGACTCCAACACGTCAAACAATAAGAGCTCCACCTTCCACGCCAAGGGGATGACGCTGACTGAGTCCGGGTAGGTTAGGGGGGGGGCATTACAGATTTTGTCCATCTTTGGACATATGACAACTCACCAAGTGGTCTTTCATTATAATAAGAGATGCTCTCTTTATAATACGAGATGCTCGCATATAGTTCTGAAGGAGCGAAATGAAAGGATGACTACTTACACACCACCTTGACCACATAAATATATTATCCAACGTTTGCAACAACAATGGGAAATTGAAATATGACATTTTCTCCCGTTCATGGAATAAAGTGCATGACAAGCTCGGTCTGAGCACAAAAGTTTCAGTGAATAAGTTGGGGGGGGCATTACCTTTGGTAGGTGTAAAGCAAAGACGCCACAAGGTGTAAATTTCGTGCCAAAATGGGATGTTTGGAAAAGCCTATGGGCATCCATCAAAACCATAATGGAGACGGGATTTTCGTCATATGTTGTATTTGCAAGTGTCCTGGTGAACATGCCGCTAGATCTTGGACATATAATCCAAGGAGAAAAAGGGATAACAAGTGGGAGGTCAGGAGTTTTGGAGCTATTGTGAGAGTTTTCCCGAGGTTTTCCTCTGTCCCTTTGTGGGAATCTCATAAATGGGTTGATTTTTGTTGGTCAGATTTGTTGCTTTACAAGCCGTTTCGAGATATAGACAGAGATATTGGACATGATTCTGATTCAATAAGTTTAAACTGGGATTCGTTCCGTTATAATTCATGGCATGTCGAAAGGAGGATTGCAGTAGAAGACATTGAAAATAACAGTAATTCTGAAGATGAAATTGATCCACATGTTCAACAGAATACAATAGAACATGAATGGGAAATCATGTGTAGGCTTCATCATGGTCAATTTTTGCAAGTGACGGAAATAGATATGTTGGGAAGGAGAGATATTGACAGACAAGCACCATGGAATGATGAATATCGAGGTGAAGAATACACAAGCAAAGCGATAAAATTCATAAGCAGCATGAAAAATAATGGGCTGGTTATAGATGATGAATTAACCCCGAATTTCAATTGCGACACCTTGGGTGCTAAACAAAAACAAGCACTTGATATAATAATGACACATTATAATCAACATCGAAATAACATTCCATTTCTCGTGATAGTTCAAGGAACAACGGGAACAGGGAAATCATATTTGATTGGTGTGATTTGTCAGGCACTTTTTGATGCATCATTCCCTGAACGTTCTCCTCTTCTATTGCTTGCACCAACAGGAGTTGCAGCTTTTAATATTGGCACCTCGACCATCCATTCACAACTTCAAATACCTGTTACAGATTTTGCAGAATTGGAGGGATCGAGACTTACAACATTCCAACAAGAGATTTGCCACATAAAATATGTATTGATTGATGAAATGAGCTTCGTCGGACAAAGTTTGCTAGAAAACGTGGACTCCCGACTTCGTCAAGCATTCCCTGAAAGAGCAGACATGAGTTTTGGTGGTGTTTCTATGATTTTGGTAGGAGATTTGGGGCAACTTCCTCCTGTTACCGATAAACCGCCATATGATAGTAATAGACGTGCAAAGCTGTTATGGGAAGCATTCGGAACAATTGTTACATAGGATAAGGTATTTAGGCAAGCAGGAGAGGATGAAGACCAAAAGTGTTTTCGAGAACTTCTGGCCAATCTCAGAGATGCGAATCCAACACTGGATGATTGGATGTTGTTAATGAGTAGAACAAGTTCTGCATTAGACAAAGATAAAACTGAAGAATTCTATAATAATATTCACCTAATGGCGACAAAGATTAACGTGAATAACCACAACAACAAAAAATTGCATTCATTGAAAAGACCTGTCGCACGTAGCATTGCAACTAGAACAAGTACCGCCAACACACTGGCAGGAGGTCTGAATGATGAACTTGATTTAGAATTATTATTTTCTAATGATGCAAGGGTTATGCTAACATCCAATCTTTGGATAGAAGCAGGTCTTGTAAATGGAGCTCTGGGATATATTTGAAACATAGTATATGCACCTGGTACTGGTCCACTGAACCCGCCAACATATGTAATGGTTGAATTTGATAGTTACTTCGGAATACCATTTGAAGATAGAACTCCACATACCATCCCAATTACACCAATACAAAGGGGACGCACACACCAATTACCCTTACGGTTGGCATGGGCATTGACGATACATAAATCGCAAGGTTTGACTCTTTCCAAGGCTATAGTTGATATTGAAGAAAGAGAGACAATGGGGTTAACATTTGTGGCTATCTCTCGAGTGAAGTCGTTACAGAGTCTAAGAATATCTCCGCCATTTTCATATGAGCGCTATGGAAAAATGAAGAACGGAAAACTACTTTCAAAACGAAAGGCTGAGGAAAAAAGACTTATGTCCTTGGAATATAAATAATGTACCATATGTAGCACACATTGCATTATATGAATTTGTCATTACATGTGATGTACATTGCACATTTCAATTCGTATGAAAAAGGATTGTATTTTTTTAACTTGATAATACGGTTACTAATAAAATCCATAAGAACTTCGTGCATTATAGACCTTGATTTTTTTTGCTCATACTCATTCTCCAAAGTCAAATATGTGTTAAGTTATATAGTAATATAATTACATAAGAAAATTACATATAAGTGACTATGTTTTGATAATAAGTAATTATAATATTAAATTATAAATTTTACTTTATTCATACACGAACTAAATTCCCCCTGATTTTTCATACTTTATTTTTGGTATTGTTTTATGTATAATGCAACCCCTGCGGTTGCTACTAGCATACCTATATTCTCTAAATATATGTAATATATGCCGAGAGGTATATATTACATATATTTATATATTATGTAAATATATAGGTGCCTCGTGAACTTCACCTCTCGGCATATTTTACATACACATAGAAACATAAACCAAAACATGGTATGTAAAATATGCCGAGAGGTGAAGTTCACGAGGCACCTATATATTTACATAATATATAAATATATGTAATATATACCTCTCGGCATATATTACATATATTTAGAGAATATAGGTATGCTAGTTATAATGACATTTACCTTGAACCCCTAAACTCCCTTTTTCTTGTCTTATGAAATGTGATTTCATAGGACTTCGTGATTAATTTATAAAATTTCTAACCGTTCCTCACAATAAACTAATTAATGTGAGCTTCAACTTTCAATCCTACACAACTCGTGCAATATAAACGTGAAATTTACAATGGAAATATGGAGAGTGGATAGATTGAGGAATTATAATTTAAAAGAGTAAAAAAAGTAAGAAAAGATGAGGGGTGATGAAGAAGGGATTTGAGGGAGGAGAGGTGTAAAGACCGGAAAATGATGTGAGGAACCAATACAAAACTCTTTTTTCCCACAATCAC
>JAHRHJ020001812.1:0-17498 GCA_019776745.2 Taxus chinensis
AAAATACATGGAGTTAGGAGGAAAACTTTAACCTTTCTTGAAAGCTGAGAAAGCTTCTATCCAATGGTGCAATTTCCAAAAGCCTTATTCCTAAAAACAAAAATTATGACTGAGGCAAAGATAGCGAAAAATGAAGGGATTTAGCCACAAACTGTGCAAGGTGGGGACATTTTTGGATAACCATTTTGGCAACTCGCTAGGGGTCCATAATATTCCTGCTGGCGCTGAAGTTCCAGTTACCTAAAGTAATCGATTGGGCTGGGGGCATCAAATTCTCTGCTTGGGTCCCCAACTAATTATAACATTTCATGGAGGAAGATGAATGTAGAAACGCCATCTGAATTGGAGCAGGCCTGCAAACACATGTCTGGAATGCCACTTGTGCCGAAAGCAATTAGGGAAAGTTAGCTTAATCTACACAAAACCTGTTGCATAAGCCTTAAAAGAAGAAACCCCCCCCTTAAGCTAATAATGTATAATGTGGGAATTTTCCTTCAGTAGCAAGCTGTTAGGATTGATTCCATTGACTAGAATCTCCTACAATTCTTCACCATCCAATGTATACAATTAAAAGCCCCCCCAAAACCAAATTGCTGTCCTTACACTTGTGACCATGTATGGGCCACTCCAATGGAACAAATTTTGAATGCCTCCCTAGTTGTTTCTCTGTCTGTCTGCATCCCATTTTAACATAGATCTCTACTTTGGAAAGATCTATCCTTGCCTTTCTATGAAAGGTCTTCTTCTATCACAGCTTGATCCCTCTTTATTGCTATGGGATGCTGGATTTCAATTCTAGAGCTCCATCAATCTACATACCTACCCTCCATGGGCCAACTCCACAACTGTAAACTGTTTCATGACTTCTAAATGTTGGCACTCAAGTTACATGGGTAAAATTGCCTCTCTTCCATAAACCCTCTTGACAGGGAGTTACTGTAGATTTTTGGAGTGAATCCTATCACCCCCTAAGGCTGATTTCAATTTAGTATGCCAAGACCTTTGAGTTTCTCAAGATTCCTCTAGTATCCTTCACAAGTTTTCTCTTGTTTGTAGCTTCAAACTTGGCCATTAACTTGGGGTAAATAATTTGATGAAGTGCTTAGGTAATCCCAATTCTTGACATCCAATTCAGTACCCACCTTGGACCAATGATTCCAAATCATTTATCTCCCTATTATTTGTAGCATGTTATGTCACAATCTAGTTGTTATTCCTCATAGAAGTCCAGGATGCTATATCATTGCTTCCTCGAGTGCTACTACTTCAGTCCACTTGGTGATGTAGATCTGTTGCTATTAGAATCCACTTTTCCCTTGGCTTTGATTTGGATCATGACTCCAATTAAGTCCCAAACCAAACCCCATTGCCTGAATGTGTTGGTCAACTGAAATTGTGATGCCATGGAAAGGGAAGCCTGGACCTCTCCTTACCCATAAGAATGCAACAATTATTACAGCACCTCTTGATCCATTCATAACATCACGGAAAATATTGGGCCATAATAGCCAGCCCTCATATCTTAGAGCTAATCACTCTTGGTGAAACTGACCACTATTCTGGTCCACCATATAAATCTTCTAACACCCTTTAATTCTAATTTGTACGATGCAATCTCACATCACTCCATCACTCCTTTTTGACAAAACACCATCACAAGTGGCATATGGGATAGGATAACCTCAATTATGAAGTTCTTCTTTTTGTCTTGTTCATCTCTAGAGTGTGGGCAATAGACCTGTGCCTAGGAAGTGGTATTCTGTCTTGGGTCAACAAGGAATGGGACACCCCCCATTTTTTTTACTCTTGAGTGCTTCCTTGCTCATGGCTATCTTGCAATGCCAAACAACCGTCCTTCTCATTTATACTTCCTTATATTGATTCAGACCAGCTGCTTCACATCCAATCGTTTTCCTCTGTTTGACGCAACTTGGGACTTTGATCTCAATTGTCATATTCCATGACACGATTAATCCAACCGCTCTCTTTTCATTCAGGTCTTTGTTGAGGAGGAAGTCCTACTCCCACATGATAAACCAGCATTGATCAACCTTGTTGTTTGAACAGATGCTTGAAATTTCTTCAAGCCTTCCTGATTACTTACAAGAACATTATTCTCGATGAAGTAAACCTCACCTCAATCCTCAACCTTGGCTGAAGAAAGTCATTGCTACTCCTCATTGTCTTTGATTCTGCTATATCCACTTGCAAAAATAGTATCACGCCCCCAAATGCTAGCGGAATGAATCCTTGGAGAATCTAGTTAATGAGATTGGGGCTTGAGAGAATGGCTTCTTTGATTGATCACAACTTTCCTTGCCTTCGTTTCCATATTGAAAGCCATGCTTTCTTTAAATATTGTGATAGATTGCAGTGCTGTAAAATTTTGGGACAAACCACTCCGAACAAAATGTTATTCTCCCCAAGAAACTTTGAGGGACTTCTTGTGGCTCATAAATGGTGTGCTCTTATGGTTTTCAACTACTCTTTCTGGATCATGGCTAATGCCTTCTTTGGAGATTTTGGCCAAGGATCTCTCCTTCTGGCTAGAAAATACACTTTTTAGGATTCAAGGATACTCCAAATCTTCTGCACTACCTTTTGGAACCTTGTCTCAAATAAGAGATGTCAGTTGCATTTTTTGAAAAAAGTGATATCATCAAATATCAGCACCATTTTTTGTTAATAAATCCTTAAATGCCATGTCCATTGCTCTTTTAAAGTAGCTCCAGCATGACAGCCCAAATTGCATTTTCTTTCCTGTCCTGCTACGTGCCCCCATTTGGTTGTAAGGTTTTCTTGAAACTGACTCCTCTTCTTCAACCATAATTTGACTCTGGACCCTGAATATCCATCAAGTACCAAAACCTCTTAGAGCTCCGTACAACTTATAAATTCTGCTCATTAAGGAAGTGATAATGATCCGTGAGAGATGCTCTATTCAAATCTCTGAATCAACACACAATAGATTCCCCACTCTTCTTTCTAATTGTACCCAAGTTGTCACCCAACTATAATCTTGATAGGGAATATAATTTCTTGACTCTATCACCTTATCAATATCTTTTCCTCATGAGAGGTCCATGTGTGGATGGACTGAGCTTTTGTTTTTTGCCTAATGGGTTTTATTACTTGGATCCAATTCGATGGTGTGTTGAGCTAACTCGATATTGAACCTTTTCAAATCTTCATAACTCCATAGCCCCACTCAGGGATTCTTACATAGATGTATGACTCATACCTTTCTTGCTCCGTTGTTCACTTTCCAACTTAGAGTGATTTTTCCTTCTCCCACCAAGATGGACACTTGAATCGTCCTCCCTGACTTTTGTTTGTTTCTCCTTCCTAAACTGATCACTTAGGATTGAAAATGGGCTCCAAAGTAATAAGTCCTTTTAGTAGTTATGTTGGATTCTCATCTATACCACTGGTCACCATATTGCTACTCACATACGTTTCCTCCTGTTTTTAGCGGAGAACTCCGTCCTCTTCTTTGCAAGAACTTTATCTTTGGGGATCATTTTCAAACACTTGCCAACTTAAATTATTGTCTGGCCTGAAGGCCTTACAATCACATGGATTTGGCTTGTAGACTTTGTCTTTTTTTGGATTGCCTTTCAACGGAACGTCCACAAGCTGCCCCAACTGTTGCCTAGCCTGTCAGCAGCGTGGTTTCTCTTTCTAGGAATGGATTTGATGCCAAAGCACTCAAAACTCTTCAATGAGGTCCCACCCACCCCCTATTTTTGTAGCCTTGAGCAGATCAGGCTTGACAGCATGCTGCCCCTTAACTTGGTTGACAATCCACCCCAAAACCTCACTATCACCAAAGACTTGCAGCTATTTATTTTTTCTCTTAATTGACCAATCGTAATCCTTATAACCAAAGCTTCATATTCAGAATGTTATTAGAGCATGAAACTGAATCTAACAGCTGAATAAATACTTACCCTTGAGGTTAAACAAGCAAGATCCCCCTCCTGCACCTGTTTGCTACTGATCCATAAAAAAAAAAAACAACTGCCATACTCATGTCATCCTTATGGGTCTGGCTTGTATGCTAGGGTAAGGCTTGATTTTATTCATGCATGCAATAGACTCCTAGCTCATATTATTATATTTTCTTATAAGGATCAAATCATTCACCTTGTTTGCCCTTCTGAAGAGTCGATCTGGGATACTTCCAACCTGGTGTTTAGATTCATCAATTGCTTGGATAATACTCTTGATAAACGCTGAAAATGTGGATTGATTTGGCTTGAAGTTTAAGGCTCAATGTAAAGGTATTTCGCAATAAGGCTCATATCTGATTATGGCTTAGTGTCCAACTTGTTCTGAACAACATTGTGACCAATCAACAAGAGTAACCTCTAGCTGGCTATGAAATCCTTGACCACAAAGGGGCAATAGTGGTGGCAGGTCTTTCTGGACTCTTGCGAAAACAAACGACATTGGGGCATGCATGCAAGTAAGACTCAGTATTTTTTTTAATCACTCCAACTTTTTTACTATATCCCATCCAATTGCACTACCCACTTTGGGATAGAATTTATACTTGAATTCCAACTGATCAACTATTTACTATTGGCCTTATTTGAACTACTTGCTCCAGAATCAATCATGTAGTGTGTACTAATTGGTTTTCCAATGATCACTGGGAACATTGGAATAGAGTGGGCTTCCACATTTTTTATACCAGTTGCTGTCCTCCATGATTCCCCTTAGGCTGGCAACTTTGTGAGCCCTCTTTTTGCATTTGGACTTGCTGATCTTGAAGTAACCAATCCGTTATGACAGCTTGCAACCAATCTCTTTGGGGGCCTGAGAATGGATCGTGATCCCACCATTGAGTCTTTTACCCATTTGTCTTCTTCATATTATTAACTGATGTTGAAAAAATGGAGATGAATCTCTCTCTACTGTCCCTTGGCCTGCACATTCATCTTCTTACACATGGGTAGTAACAACTGGCATTTGAGTTGGCCTAGGCGTTGTTTTAGTAGTCCTATGGTTGTTGAAACTGCATTTTGTTTTCCATTAATTTGTGATGAAGAGATTGTGTGGATACTGGAGACATGGCTGTTCTTCAACACAAATTTTTCCTTTTTGCCTTTTTTGTCTACAACAACTTTGGGATCATTTTGATTCATGCCACAAAAAACTCTTCCTGTCAGTTTACAAGTGTGGTAATCATTTGAGGCTGATTACGCTGATGTTTCTTTTTGTTTGTTGCTTTCCTTGACTCCCTTCACCCTCCACACCAGTATTTGTCACCATTAATGCTTGAATTAATGCACCGTTGAAGCACATGACTATTGTGAGGTCATTGCATGGGAAACCCCCAATCCTTTCTTGAGGGCTATGTTTTTTTACAACTGGCACTATGCTTAGAGGTAGAATTAACAGGGATTATAGGTCTGAACAATTGTCTGTGGCGGAGGTCTTGTTTGATTTTTATTTTAAGTGATTGGGTGGTCTTTGAGGGTTGGTTATGGGCTCTGTAGGCTGGATCTTGATGCGGGAAAGAAGGTCTAAACTTTTTTTGGTTGCTGCCTCTTGAGTGGTAACCATTTCATTACCTAAAATTTTGCAATTGCTTCATGATACTTGAAGTTCATTTGAAGTACTAATGATGAAGTAGAATAGCTATCACTTGATTTCCTAATTTCTAGGAGTGAGTAGGGGCTAAATTAGGCAGGCATATTACTTGGGCTCTCTACTAAACTTGGATACAATGGCATTGGGGGCCTAGGAGCTAACTTTCCAGCTGTGAATCAAACAATTGTCAGCTCTATGGCATTATATAAGCACAGGATAGTTGTGCCCCCATGGATTGAATTAACATAGAAATATCAATAATTTAAGCTTTAAAGTAATATAACAAAAGAACCATCTGTTGTTGGCCTTTACTGCCACTGGAATTCTCCTCCCAATTCATTTGAAATCTGGTTGAAGTCAGTAGCTACCTTAGGAGCTCATCTTGATGTGGTCAGCTGTTCTAAAAGGGAAAGTTTCCTCCCTTTCTCAAACTACATCATTGGAAGGGCTATACAGGCTGGTTCTACCTTATATTTTGAATAGAACCTGAGTAAGACTCCCGAACATTGAAATATTTCCCCTTATTATAGGCCAGGAGTTTGACATAACTTGCATCTCATTAAGTCAGGGATTGCACAAATCGTAGTCAATAATCCCTTTACTATGATCACCGGGAGTGGTCCTGATTCTCTCCAGTAAAGTAGGACTGTTCTTCAATTTGTCCATACTGATTAGATTTGTGTGCATTGAGAGTCAAGTGGGTTGTTGCCATGAACTTGGACATAGGGTTGTTTTGTGCCATTCTGATTGGCCTTAGAACCCTTGTTGTTGAGGGGAAGGAGGTGCGAGGGAAAGGGAAGTAGAATTCCGAAAATCGCAGGGGGAGGGGCGGGGGGGGGGGGGGAGGGAACGAAGAAGAGAGGCGTTGACAGGGAAGATGAGGCGAAGGAGGAGAAAGAAGTGAGGAACTGGTATGATGAGGGGAGGAAAAAGGAGAGGTGGGAGATGGGTGGGAGGGAAGAGAAAGGAACTTAGGTGCGGCGATGTAGAAAGTGGAAAGTAAGCCAGGGAAGGGTCAATAGAGAAAGGAAACTGGAGGTAGGAAGAATGGGGAAAGACAGTGACGAAGAATAACGGGGGGGAGGGGACGGAAGGGAAGAAGATAGGAGAGAGAAGTGGACGGATACAAGGGGGGCCAACAGGGAAAAGAGCTAAGTGAGAGAAGGGAAGGAAATATGACGGGTAAGGGATTGAAAAGGAAGAGGGGCTTGAGAAATGAAGAGAAGGAGGATCACAGGGGTCGGAGGAGGATGTGGGGAAAAGTTGAGCGAATGAGAGCATAAGAGAGGCAAAAAAGCGTATAATCATAAGCATGGTTAGGTCTTGGGTGAGGAAGAATGTAGAAGGACGATATGAGTGAAGGAGTGTGGAGGGTAACGAGAAAGATAAAGGGAGGGAGTACGGGATAAAAAAGAGGAGAGGATGGGGAATGGTAATAGAGGAAGAGTGGGTTGACATGAAAGGCCTACCAGTGGAGGATTGATAGAGTTCTGTTTGGTGGAGATGAAGACCTTTGAATTGTCCTCCCTCCTTTGTCTTCTTCTTAGAGATAACTACAGATACTCAAACAACACCTCTTCTTCTCCAACTCTTGACCTTGTGGTGATCCTCTCCTTCTCATGATTTTTTTAGGTCTGCACTACTAAAACTAGCTGATTCTTCTTCCTTGGAGTCGTTAGATGTGTAATTTAGCGTTCTTTTAAGCAAGAAACTTGCAAAAAATGCACATCAATTTTGTTGCAATGAAGATTAAGACCTCTAAGGTCCCACAAGGTGTGCCAAAACTATTGGTACAAAATCAGCAACACCCCTGGATGTTGATTAGATTTCTAGTTTAACACTTTGGACATCCAGTGTGATTACACAACATTGAATCTTTTCCCCAAGTGTGGGACTTGTAAAAATGGGAAAATAATCTCCATATTGGAGGTTGGTTCCTCAATTCCTCTGATTAGGTATATTACTTGCAAGCTACAAAGGTTTTGAATTCAAGATCATACTCTAAATTCTAAGGGGACTGAGATAGAGAATGTAAAAAACTGAAACTAATGCTAATAAGGTGATGCACCAAAGGAGTGATGAGAATTTTTTACTTCTACAGATTGACACATATCATATAAATGTAACAAAACATCATGTACAAATAGATAAAATATAATGAAAGGTCATATATGAAGCAAAACAACACAAACAGTGGATTGAAAACTCATTCACAGGGCTTGCATTGTCATTTCCAATATCAAAATACATGCATTACAACATCTGAGAGGAAGAAAATAGGTTGTAGTAAGATAGGCATACACATTGGAAGAGATCTATTATTCCACAAAATCACTTTTTCAAGGTGAAAAAGGGAGCCTGTAATACATGCAAAATGTTCAACCTTTTTTTAAATGAGCCAAATCTGGCTTTTATAATGTTAGAACCGAGCCCTAGGAGAGAGAAACACGGGAAAACATGGGAGAGCTTCAACCACTAACCAAAAATGAAATAAAATAGCATGGGCATCCTTACATGTCCATTCCCTAATATTTTTCACCATGCTGGGAGAGAATGCGAGCCATTCTTCATTAAAAATGGTGGTTGAAACGTCATTTCTACTCATTACCATGTGCCAGAGGAATTTTTCAATTTTCTATCTCCAAACTACATCAAAATACAAAATTGATCCTAGAATCTTATAGATAACTTCACCATCTTTTTGTTGATATAAAGAACACAAAAAAATGAGCTTTGGATCGAAAGTTATGGCCGTTAGAAAATTTAGGGCAAAACAGGGCCAAAATGGGTTGGCGAGCCAAAAATTTGAAATTTTCCCACGTTTTATATTTGGGAAAATTCCCCAAAAAATCCCTGTGCTCCATCGATATGGTGCCACATGGCACATTTTGATTAGATGCGGGGCCTTCTACGCTTCATTTTCCACCATTTTGGCCTTTGCAAAATTTTCCAAAAATTCTTCATCGGGTCGATGAATTGAGGGACATGTGGCAAGATGTGATTCACCGTGGGTGTCTCCCCTTACATTTTTCATCATTATTGACCATTTTTCTGACTCAGGCACATGGAAAAACCCCATTGGCCTGTGGGCTTTCTTTGCCATTTTTCCCTGCGGGCCTACCTTCTCCATTTTATCACCACGTGCACATGTGGCAGGTTTCCCACTGGCTCACATTTAGGGGGTGGAATTTTCCTTTCAATATTTCCTTCAAATTTTCTTTGGGAAAAATTCCAAACTTTTCCCCGCTTCCCGCCGGTCTGGGACACATGGCGAGCTCCCATTGGACACGGGCCTTAGGGGCAAACATTTTTTCTTTTGATTTAACCTTTGGAAAAAAATCCCAATCTCTCCCCATGTTCCGAAGCTCCAACCCCCCGGGGACACGTGGCCTATCCTCATTAGCTACAGATCTTGGGGGAAAAATTTAACATTGTACCCTCACACGATCTCCTTTTCCAAATTTCCAATCTTTCCTCTACCCTCCACCGGTCCGATGCCTTAGGACACGTGGCATAACGTGATTGGGCGTGGGCCTTTCCTTGATATTTTTTCCATGGCGCTAATCACTTAGTCAATTTTTCTATTTTTACTCTGCCCTCCACCACCCCCTTTCCTCTAGAGACACATGGCACAATATGATTTGATGCGGGCCTAGCATCAATTTTTTTTTTTGGATCAACCGTTAGAAAAAAATTCTAATTTCTTTTCCTTGGACACATGGCAGCATCTCATTCGTCGGTGGTCCTTCGGGGTGAAATATTCCTTTTTAAAACTTGATGAATCACTTAGTAAAAATTCCAAGTTTACCTCCACCCTCCGCCACTCTCAAGGGACATGTGGCCCCATCTTATTGGTTGCGGGCCTTTCAGGGCAAAATTTACCACAAAAACTCTAACCGAGCCATAACTTCAAAAATACATGGAGTTAGGAGGAAAACTTTAACTTTCTGGAAAGCTGAGAAAAATCTCTATCCAATGGTGTAATTTCCATAAAGTCTTGAGTACCTGAAAATCAAAAAATTATGACTGAGGAACAAGAGAGGGAAAAATGAAGGGAGTTAGCCACAAAATGTGCCAAGGGGGACATTTTGGATAACATAAACCATAAACCATAAACAATAAACCCTAAATAATAAACCCTAAACCCTAAACCATAAATATTAATCCCTAAACCCTAAAATCGAAACCCTAAACCCTAAGAACTAAACCTTGAATCGTAAACCCGATAAATCCTAAACCTTTATCCCTAAACCATAAACCATAAAACCTAAAGTCAAAATCGTAAACCTTAAACCCTAAACCATAAACAATAAACCCTAAACCCTAAATCCTATGCCATAAACTGTAATCCCTTAGCCCTAAACCTTAAACCTTAAGACATTAACCATAAACACTAAACCCTAAAACCTAAGCCCTAAACCCTGTGTACTCAACCTTAAACACTAAATATTAAACTCTAAACCGTAAACCATAAACCATAAATCCTAAACCCTAAACCCTTAACCCTAAACCCTAAACCATAAAAAATAAACCTTAAATAATAATCCCCATACACCCTACACCTTTAGCCCTAAACCATAAACCCTAAACCTTAAACCCTAAATCCTAAACCCTAATCCTTAACCTATAATCGCTTAGCCTTACACCTTAAACCATGAGACCTAAACCCTAAAACCTAAACCATAAATCCTAAGCCCTAAACCATAAAGTCAAAACCCTAAACCCTGAACCCTAAACACTAATCCCTAAACCCTAAATCCTAAATCCTAAAAACTAAACCTTGAATCGTAAAGCCCCATAAACCCTAAACCTTTAGCCTTAAACCATAATTCTTAAACCCTAAACCCTAAACCCTAAAAACAAATCCCTAAACTTCAATCCCTTAGTCCTAAACCTTAAACCCTGAGACCTAAACCTTAAACCCTAAACCCTAAACACTAAGCCTTGAATGTAATCCTTTATCCCTAAATCTTAAACCCTGAAATATAAACCCTAAACTCTAAACCCTAAGCCTTAAACTATAATCCCTTAGCCCTAAACCTTAAAAAATAATACCTAAACCATAAACCCTAAACCCTAAACAATAAACCATAAATCATAAACCCTAAACCATAAAGTCAAAACCCTAAACCCTAAACCTTTAGCATTAAATCATAAAGCCTAAACCCTAAAGCCTAAATCCTAATCCCTAAACCTTAATCCCTAAACTGTAATCACTTAGTCCTAAAACTTAAATGCTGATACCTAAACCCTAAACCCTGAACCCTAAACCCTACACCCTAAAAGTAAAACCCTAAACCATAAACCCTAAACCCTAAACTTGAAACCCTAAAACTTAAACCATAAAAGTTAAACCTTAAATTGTAAACCCCATAAACCCTAAACCTTTAACCCTAAACCCTAAACACTAAACCCTAAACCCTAAGCTCTAAACTATAATCCCTTATCCCTAAACCTTAAAAGTTGAGAACTAAACCCTAAACCCTAAACCCTAATCACTAAACCATAAAACTTAAATATTAAACCCAAAATTGTAAACTGTAAACAATAAAACCTAAAACCTAAACCCTAAACCCTAAACCATATACCCTAAACCCTAAAAAATAAACCTTGAATCGTAAAACCCATAAACCCTAAACCCTTAGCCCTAAACCATAAACCCTAAACCTTAAACCCTAAACCATAAGCCCTAAACTGTAATCCCTTGACCCAAAACCTTAAACCGTAAACCCTAAATCCTAAACCCAAAAAAAGAGCACTAAACCAAAAACCCTAAATATTAAACCATAAATTATAAACTATAAACCATAAATCTTAAACCATAAACCCTAAACTTGATACCCTAAACCCTAAAAACTAAAACTTGACTCGTAAAACCCACAAACCATAAACCTTTAACCCTAAACCATAAATCGTAAAACATAAAACGTATAGTCAAAACCATAAAACGTAAACCATAAACCCTAAAAAAAACCATATGCCCTAAACTGTAATCTCTTAGCCCTAAACCTTAAACCCTAAGACCTAAACCCTAAACCCTAAAAGATAAACCATAAACCCTGAGCAGTAAACCTTAAACCGTAAATATTAAACCATAAACCATAAACCATAAACTATAAATCCTAGACCCTAAAATTGAAACCCTAAACTCGAAACCCTAAATCCTAAAATTGAAACCCTAAACTCGAAACCCTAAACCCTAAACCATATACCCTATACCCTAAACCCTAAACCCTAAAAACTAAAACTTGAATCATAAACCCCATAAACCTTGAACCTTTATCCCTAAACCCTAAACCCTAAACCCTAAACCCAAAACACGAAACCCTAAACCCTAAGCCTTAAACTATAAACCCTTACCCCTAAACCTTAAACCCAGTGACCTAAACCCTAAACCCTAAATGCTAAAGTCAAAACCATAAACCCTAAACCCTAAAAACTAAACCTTGAATCATAAACCCCATAAACCCTAAAACTTTAGCCTTAAACCATAATGCCTAAACCTTAAACCCTAAATAGTAATCCCTAAACAATAATCCCTAAACTATAATCCCTTTGTCCTAAACTTAAACCCTAAGACCTAAACCCTAAACCCTAAATCCTAAACCCTGAGCACTAAACCCTAAATATAAAACACTTAACCATAAACCATAAACCATAAACCATAAATCCTAAATACTAAACCCTAAATTTGAAACCCTAAACAATAAAAGTCAAACCTTGAATTATAAAACCTATAAACCCTAAACCCTAAATCCTAAGCTCTAAAATATAATCCCTTAGCCCTAAACCTTAAATCATGAGTCCTAAACCCTAAACCCTAAATCTTAAACCCTAAAACCTAAACCCTAACCCCTAAACCCTAAAACTTAGATATTAAAAAAAAAATTGTATATTGTAAACCATAAATCCTAAACCCTAAATCCTAAACTTGAAACCCTAAACCCTAAACCCTAAACCCTAAAAACAATACCTTGAATTGTAAAACCCATAAACCCTAAACCTTTTTCCCACAACCATAAACCCAAAACCCAAAACCCAAAACCCTAAACCCTAAGCCCTAAACTGTAATCCTTTAGCCCAAAACCTTAAACCCTGAGACCTAAACCCTAAACCCTAAAAAATCAGCACCAACCCCTAAACCCTAAACCCTAAGCCCTAAACTTTAATCCCTTGGCCCAAAACCTTAGACCCTAAGACCTAAACCCTAAGCCTTAAAACCTAAACCCTAAAAAATGATAATTAAACACTAAACCATAAACCATAAACCATAAATCTTAAACCCTAAACCCTAAACCCTAAACCCTAAACCATAAACCATAAATCTTAAACCTAAACCCTAAACTTGAAACCCTAAACCCTAAACACCAAACATTAAATAATAAACCCCATAAACCCTAAATCTTTAGCCTTAAACTAGAAACCATAAAACCTAAAGTCAAAACCATAAATCCTAAACCCTAAACTTGAAAACCTAAGCTCTAAACCCTTAACCCTAAAAAATAAACCTTGAATCATAAACCCCATATACCCTAAACCTTTATCCCTAAACCCTAAACCCAAAACCCTAAACCGTAAACCCTAAGCCTTAAACTATAAACCCTTACCCCTACACCTTAAACCCAGTGACCTAAACCCTAAACCCTAAATCCTAAACCCTAAAACCTAAAAACTAAACCTTGAATTGTAAACCCCATAAACCCTAAACCTTTAGCCTTAAACCATAATGCCTAAACCTTAAATCCTAAACCGTAATTCCTAAAAAATAATCCCTAAACTGTAATCCCTTAGTCCTAAAACTTAAAACCTAAGACCTAAACCCTAAACCCTAAACCCTAAATCCTAAACCCTGAGCACTAAACCCTAAACCCTAAATATAAAACCCTGAACCATAAACCATAAACCATAAACCATAAATCCTAAATCCTAAACCCTAAATTTGAAACCCTAAACCATTAAAGTTAAACCTTGAATCATAAAACCTATAAACCCTAAACCTTTATCCCTAAAACCTAAACCCTAAAAAATAAGCTCTAAACTATAATGAGTTAGCCCTAAACCTTAAATCCTGAGACCTAAACCCTAAACCCTAATCCCTAAACCCTAAAACTTAAACCCTAAACCCTAAACCCTAAACCCTAAAACTTAAATATTAAAACAAAAATTATAAACTGTAAACCATAAATCCTAAACAATAAATCCTAAACTTGAAACCCTAAACTCTAAACCCTAAAAACTAAACCTTGAATCGTAAACCCCATAAACCCTAAACAATTTTCCCTAAACCATAAACCCTAAACCGAAAACCCTAAACCCTAAACCCTAAGCCATAAACTGTAATCCTTTGGCCAAAAACCTTAAACACTGAGATCTAAACCCTCAACTTTAAACCATCAACCCTAAACCCTAAAAACTGAGCACTAAACCCTAAACCCTAAGCCCTAAACTCTAATCCCTTGGCCCAAAACCTTAAACACTGAGATCTAAACCCTCAACCTTAAACCATCAACCCTAAACCCTAAACCCTAAAAACTGAGCACTCAACTCTAAACCCTAAGCCCTAAACTCTAATCCCTTGGCCCAAAACCTTAAACCCTGAGACCTAAACCCTGAGCCCTAAACCCTAAACCCTAAAAACTAAGCACTAAACACTAAACCCTAAATATTAAACCCTAAACCATAAACCATAAATCTTAAACCCTAAAAAATAAACCTTAAATCATAAACCCCATAAACCCTAAACCTTTAGCCTTAAACGATAAACCATAAAACGTAAAGTCAAAACCATAAATCTTAAACCCTAAACCCTAAAGTCAAAATCCTAAACCATAAACCCTAAATCATAAATCCTAAACCCTAAAAACTAAACCTTTAATCATAAACCCCATAAACGCTAAACCTTTAGCCTTAAATTATAAACCCTAAACCCTAAACCCCAAACCCTAAATGCTAATCCATAAACTATAATTCCTTAGTCCAAAAATTTAAACCCTGAGACCTAAAAACTAAACCCTAAACCCTAAACCCTAAACCCTAAACCTTAAACCCTAAACCATAAATCCTAAAAACTAAACCTTAAATCGTAAATTCCATAAACCTAAACCTTTAGCCCTAAACCATAAACTCCAACCCCTAAACCCTAAACCCTAAGCCCTAATCCCTAAATTTTAATGCCTTAGCCATAAACATTAAATCTTGAGACCTAAACCCTAAAGCCTAAATCCTAAACCCTAAAACTTAAACCCTAAATCCTGAGCACTAAACCCTAAAACCTAAACCCTAAATATTTAACCCTAAACCGTAAACCATAAACCATAAATCCTAAACCCTAAACCCTAAACCCTAAACCCTAAGCACTAAACAATAAAACTTAAATATTAAACCCAAAATTGTAAACTGTAGCAATAAAACCTAAACCCTAAACCCTAAACTCAAAACCCTAAACCCTAAACCATATAACCTAAACCCTAAAAACTAAACCTTGAATCATAAACCCCATAAACCCTAAACCCTTAGCCCCAAACCATAAACACTAAACCCTAAACCCTAAACCCTAAGCCCTAAACTGTAATCCCTTGACCCAAAACCTTGAACCCTGAGACCTAAACCATAAACCTTAAACCGTAAACCCTAAATCCTAAACCGTAAAAATTGAGCACTAAACCAAAAACCCTAAATATTAAACCATAAATCATAAACTATAAACCATAAATCTTAAAATTGAAACACTAAACCCTAAAAACTAAACCTTAAATCGTAAACCCCACAAACCCTAAACCTTTAACCCTAAACCATAAATCGTAAAACATAAAACCTAAAGTGAAAACTGTAAAACGTAAACCATAAACCCTAAACCCTGAGACCTAAACACTCAACCCTAAAAACTAAAACATAAACCCTGAGCAGTAAACCTAAAACCGTAAATATTAAACCCTAAACCCTAAACAAAAAACTATAAACCCTAAACTTGAAACCCTAAACCCTAAATCCTTAACCCTAAACCCTAAACCATAAAAACTAAATCTTGAATCATAAACCCCATACACCCTGAACCTTTATCACTAAACCCTACACCCAAAACCCAAAACCCTAAACCCTAAGCCTTAAACTATAAACCCTTACGCCTACACCTTAAACCTAGTGACCTAAACCCTAAACCCTAAACCGTAAACCCTAAATGTTAAAGTCAAAACCGTAAACCGTAAACCCTAAACCCTAAATCCTAAACCCTAAAAACTAAACCTTGAATCATAAACCCCATAAACCCTAAACCTTTAGCCTTAAACCATAATTCCTAAACCTTAAACCCTAAATCGTAATCCCTCAAAAATAATCCCTAAACTATAATCCCTTAGTCCTAAAACTTAAACCCTAGGACCTAAACCCTAAACCCTAAATCCTAAACCCTGAGGACTAAACCCTAAACCATAAACCATAAACCATAAATCCTAAATACTAAAACCTAAATATAATCCCTTAGCCCTAAACCTTAAACCCTAAGACCTAAACCCTCAACCGTAATCCCTAAACCCTAAACCTTAAACCCTAAACCCTAAACCCTCAACCATAAACCCTAAACCCTAAAACTTAAATATTAAAACCAAAATTGTAAACTGTAAACCATAAATCCTAAACTTGAAACCCTAAACCCTAAAACCTAAACCTTGAATCGTAAAACCCATAAACCCTAAACCTTTTGCCGTAAACAATAAACCCTAAACCCAAAACCCAAAACACTAAGCCCTAATCTTTAATCCTTTAGCCCAAAACCTTAAACCCTGAGACCTAAACCCTAAACCTTAAACTATCAACCCTAAACCCTAAACCCTAAAAACTTAGCAGCAAACCCTAAGACCTAAACCCTAAGCCCTAAACCCTAAACCCTAGAAACTAAGCACTAAACACTAAACCCTAAATATTAAACCCTAAACCCTAAACCATAAACCATAAATCTTAAACCCTAAACCCTAAACTTGAAACCCTAAACCCTAAAAAATAAACCTTAAATCATAAACCCCATAAACCCTAAACCTTTAGCCTTAAACCATAAACCATAAAACCTAAAGTCAAAACCATAAATCCTAAACCCTAAACACTAAACTTGAAACCCCTAAACTCGAAACTCTAAACCCTAAACCTTATACCATAAACCCTAAACCCTAAAAACTAAACCTTGAATCATAAACCCCATACACCCTAAACCTTTATCCCTAAACCCTAAACAAAAAACCCTCAAACCTGAAACCCTAAGCCTTAAACTATAAAACCTTACCCCTACACCTTAAACCCAGTGACTTAAACCCTAAACCCTAAACCCTAAATCTTAAACCCTAAAACCTAAAAACTAAACCTTGAATTATAAACTCCATAAACCCTAAACCTAAAAACCCTAAAACCTAAACCCTAAACTATAAACCATAAAGACTCAACTCTAAAAACTAAACCTTGAATCATAAACCCCATAAACCCTAAACCTTTATCCCTAAACCATAAACCCTAATCACTAAACACTAAACTTTAAACCCTGCCTTAAAATATAATCCCTTAGCCTTAAACCTTAAACGCTAAGACCTAAACCATAAACCGTAAACCCTAAACTATAAACAATAAACCATAAATCCTAAACCCTAAACCCTATATTTTAAACCCTAAATCCTAAACCCTAAACCCTAAACCCTAAACCCTAAATTCTAAACCCTAATCCCTAAACCCTAAATGTTAAACCATAAGCCTTAAACTGTAATCCATTAGCCTTAAACCTTAAACATTGAAACCTAAAACCCTAAGCCCTAAACCCTAATCCATAAAAGTAAACCATAAATCCTAAACCCTAAACCCTAAAGTTAAAAATCTAAATCCTAAACCCTAAGACCTAAACCCTAAACCATAAACACTGTTAA
>JAHRHJ020001813.1:0-17489 GCA_019776745.2 Taxus chinensis
AGCAATGAATGTGAAACCCTAATGTGTATAAGGGTTAAGAAAATCCTTAGCTGATTCACAATATCATGGGAAATGTGGTCGCAGTGTACAACAAGTTAAAAGGAGGAGGAAAAACACCCCAACCAAATCTTGAGGAAAGTACAAATATGAGCTATCTAACTTGAATGGTTGCCTGGAAATTGATAGAGGCACTCGTGGTCATCCTAGTATGAGATCTGGATACCTCTTCGTCTACAAAAATGGTAGGGGACCTCATCTAGGAATATCACTCGCTGTTCACCTATATTTTTTACCTACCACATGAATGTTGTTGTATGATCGACAATGGCATTGCAAGACCTAACTAAAGGATTCACCTACAAAACCCACAAAAAACATCAAAACCTAAAAATAAATAGCATATGAAGGGTTAGAGTGTCCTCAGTGCCAAATAATGGATTATCACTAAGGATGCACTACATCTAGACCCAATGTAGTTCTAGGGGTGTATGTGTGTGCAATCGGCCTTAGTTTTCTCTTGTGTCAGTCACACTTAAGAAGTAGTGAGAAAATAAATAAATTGTAGAATGTCGTAAATGTGTATATTGAAACAATAGAATCCCCTCCTATGAAATGTGATTAAAATGAATTGGCCTGGTATGGCTTGTGATAGAGCTAGATAGATGCCAAATCTAGCTTTAGATGCCTTTGATGGATGCAACTCTGGATGGTGATAGTAGATGATTAGTGTTTGGTCCCTAATTATGGTCACATAACTTTAATTTATATGGTTCTATTGTTCTAATTAATAATTAACCCCAAAAAGGCAAGACAACAAAAATATAGAAATCTAAAAACCGCAAGAAGTGCCCAAAAGGTGAGGGGGAAAAATGTAAAGAGGACCAGGGAATTCCAAGGGGAGCAGGGCACCATGGGTGACCCAGTCCTGGCTAGGCACCCCAATCAAAAATAAGAAAACGTAAAATGAAAATATAAACTGGGAACGTGCAGGTGTAAGATAAAAACTACAACATCAAGCATTGTAAAAATTGCCAAAGACATGGGTTAATTATTATTCTTTTCACTTAAGAAACCATATAATAGTAGTATGATTCTGAGACTAAATAATGTCTGAATGTGTGTGATTTTTTGTCTACATTTTTCCCTTCTAATGTTGGTGAGTAGAAATCTAGGTAGCATAATGTAGATAGACTCTAGAGATGTGTACTTGATAATCCATGTAGAGTGATGTAGAAAATTTTCCAAAGGACTAGACAAATCACGAAGTGAAAAAAAGATGAAGCATAGAGACTAAAGACGCAAAAAGTGTAAAAAGTGATAAGAGTGAACCTAGTAAAAAATATTGTGTGTAAATTCCAATGTGTAGTGTACCTACATGGTTAGTATATGTGTGTAATGTACCCACCATGTGTGTGTTGTTGTTGTTGACTAGTTTACTCCCATACATATGAAATTACAAAAGAGAAGATGATCAAGTAGCCAAATATACATGTATATGTGTAAAAATACATGTATATACTAAAAATACTATAAATGAAAGTATGAAAAATGAAAAAGGAACATGTGCACCTGATCTGTGATGAGAAAGATGGTATAGAAAGAATATCGTATAATTGTCGATGAAGTGTGAGTTTTTTTTTATGATTAGATGCCAATATGGGAAACGAAGTGTAGGAAGAAATATGTGTTATTCTCCAACCTGTAACTACTTCGCTAAGAGTGGTTGAGGAGATCTTTGTACTACCTAGTTTTTTAGGTGATCTAACACTACTTGCCAAAGAAGTATAGGAAGGAAAGTCCTATGTTCCTCCAAACTGTAACTACTCCCAAAAATTATAAGGACAATATACCATGTAGAATCCATTGTTTATGGAGTTCGTAAACTTGTCTAAACCCACACATAGTCTAACCCACTATGTCATGGAAAATAATGAAAAAATGGATTGTACCGGTATTGTGTCATGTAATGTGTAAACCAAAATTATGTACCCATCTTTGGGGGTGCATAAAATGTCAAGGATATGAGAATGCAGCCCCAAAAGAGGATTGACTGTGTAACTAAAACTCTACCCTACAAGGGGGATGAAATATGCTTGGTAACGACTAAGGCACATGAAAACAAGTGGCTAGAGAACAAGTGTTATTATGAACATGTTAGTAGAAAGTGAGTGTAAGCCAAACAAATATTTTGTAAGATAAAACATAAGTAGATAATGTAAACAACTAAAAAGACAATTTATGCCACACAATGAAGGTTGAAAACATGGGACGCCACTCACAGTGTTGCAAGACACTGAAGTCCACAATTTCTACAAACAAACAAGTGTGCACATAAGACAATGGGCATAACCCGTAAAAAATAACAAAAAATAGTAGATAATGTAACAAATAAGTATGGAATAAAATATTTCTGCATAAGAAATGCTTCACATGAATCACCCGTTAGCATGTCAAAAAATAACAAGTATGTCAAAGCGTGTATAAAGAAAATAGTGTGCTATGAAAAAAAATGAAACATGATACGTGTAGTGTAGTGGATGCCCACCATAGGTAGTGTATCAAGCTCATGCTTAATATAATAAATCTTTTATCTGCAATCACACTAGCAGATGATGTGAATGTTGTATGGTAAAGATAATGACATATAAGAGATCTATCTAACATATGTAGTAAAGTGAACTGTAAGACCAAGTGCAAGTAAGACTAAATTGGGAGCCATAAAAAAAAGTATGTTGGTCAATGGATGGAATTGGAAATGCGATGAAGACGAGCCACAGTTGCCCTAAGTGATGGAATTTCAATGCATTGGGGCTCATTTATTATGCCGCCCCCTTACAGTCAATAATGAACCACAATTAGAGTAATCATCGGGAAATGGTCAAACTCGTGTTTGTCTACTAGGCGCATTGTATAGTGGATAGTGTGATATTGTACAGAGAGAGTTTGGGTATGCATGAATTGTATCCTAAGTGTATATAAAATACGGTGAATAAAAAGTAGGTGGTTATTTATTCCTAAAGCATATACTACTATAACAATATCAATGCTGATTCTAGAATAAACGATCTTATAGCATAACAACATATATCACTAACCCATGAATTCGGATAGAAAAATAATATTGACTAATGCATGTTGAGTTGGATGGGTCCATTGTTATGTAACCATCAATAGTGAAGTATGGATCATGAGACTCGAGTGTGTCCTCGAGTAGTGATCACAACGCAAAGAAGTGAATAGATCAATGTGTAATGGTGCACTATAAGGGCATGTGGAATGCAATGATAAGATATGGTAGATTGAACCTACTATGTGTATATGCATAGTAGATGCAAAACCAAATGTTATAATGTAAGTCTTAGGAATGTAAAAAGGTAATATGAGTGTATGATGTGTAAAATATTAATATCTATTGGCCTATTGTGAAGTTCGTGAATAAGTGGATGATGTAATTAGGAAGATGCATGATGTGTATTTCCTGAAATGTAGTGTGTAAGTGTAATGCATACATATTTGTGTATGTGGAATGCCCACCATAGGTAGTGTTATCAAGCATCATTATTATATAATAAATCTTTGTATCTGCAATCACAACTAGAAGAGGATGTGAATGTGTGTATGGTAAAGATAATGACATATAAGAGATCTATCTAACATATGTAGTAAAGTGAACATGTAAGACCAAGTGCAAGTAAGACTAAGTGGAGCCATAAAAAAAGTATGTTGTCGATGGATGGAATGGAATGTAGAGTGAATGATAGGAGCCGCATGCCCCTGAGTGAATGGAATTTCATGCATTGAGGCTCATTTAGTATGCCCCCTTAACAGTCAATAATGAACCACAAATGAGAGTGAATCATTGGGAAATGGTCAAACTATGTGTTGTCTGTAGCGCATTGTGATGAGTGGGTAGTGATGATATGTAACAGAGAGATGTGGGTATGCATGAAATTGTAGCCTAAGTGGATATAAAAATAAGGTGAATAAAAAGGAGTGGTGATTTATCCTAAAGCATATACCACTAAACAATATCAATGAATGATGCTAGAATAAATGATGTTATAGCATACAACATATATCACTAACCCTAGGAATATCTAATGAGAAAAACAATATTGACTAATGAATGTGTGAGTGTGATGTGGTCCATTTGTGATGTATACCATCAATAGTGAATTATGGATCATGAGACTCGAGTGTGTCATCGAGTAGTGAGCACAACGCATAGAAGTGAATATACTGAATGTGTAATGTGCACTATATGGCATGTGGAATGCAATGAGAGATATGTAGATGACCTAAGATGTGTAGATGCATAATAGGTGCAAGACACAAGATGTAATATGCAAGTCTTAGAATGTAAAATGTAATATGATGTGTATGATGTGTGAAAATATGTAATATCTAGTGGCTATGGTGAAGTATGTGTAGAAAGTGGATGATGTATGTAGGAAGATGCACGATGTGTATTTCCTGAAATGTAGTGTGTAATGTGTAGATGATGTAGGATTATGTGATGATATGTAGTTTCTAAATTCTAATGACTAATATGTAGTGTGTGGGGTTCATATCTATGTAATTACCTCAATAGTCAAGTGTGAACCAAAGCAAAAGAGTGTATCATCAGGTAATTATGATGCTAAAGTGTAGATGAATATGCATCTGGTAGGAAAAAAAATTTACTAGTCAGATGGGGGTGTAATAGATAAGTGTAATACCCCCCACGCGTGTGTGATTGAATGACCTATCCAATAAAAGTGAAGGATGAATGTAACTAATCTAATGCGGGTGGTGATGATATTGTATGACCATACACTAGTAATGCTAGAATAGTAGATAGTCATTAAACGGGTGAGTGAAGTATATATGCAAGCGAAAGATATGTGTACTGCAAATGACATGGTGTAAAAAAGTGTGTAGGTGATGGGGACAGATGATAAGCTGAATTTAGAGATGATAGACACCCGTGTGAAATAAAATGAGGGGATATTTATACCAAGATGTTGTAACTATGCCAAAAATGGGTCTAGGTTGATGTGTATGACTAGTAGAGTTGCGAGGCTACATATATAGTGTGCGACTAGGTGAACTAGGAGTAGATTTCACTTTAAGTAACATTGATGGAGATATACTGGATGAAGATAGAGGTGCATTGACCGGTGTGTGAGGAAATAATTACCATGGAGTAGATGGGGGTACATCGTCGATAGAAACAACCTGATTACCATGAATGAATTTGAGTCACAAATGATGTACAAAGGTTTTCTTGTCATGTTGTGGAGGTTGGTTATTAAATAATTTAAGCTTACAATTTTTATTAATTGGCGTGGATTTTGTAGCCTCTGCAAATTCAAGCTTTTTGTTATTGATAATATCTTGGATGATGGTGTGGAGTTTGAAACACCTATTGGTAGAGTTCCCCACACAGCAATGATAATCACATCTAAATTTTTCATTGTAATTTCTTCCTTTTCGTCATGATGGATCCAATTCAAGTGGTGGAGGAAGTGTGATAATATTTTTTTCAAGAAGTTGTTGTAATATGAGTTGTGTGACAATAAGAAATATGGTGAATGTATGTTGAAGTGGTTGTAACTAAACTTCTTTAAGAGTAGCTATCACATTGATAGCAATTTTGGCGTCAGTAATTTTTTGGTAGAAGGTTTAAATGTTGAATTGTTTTGAAAGCACACAGATGAAGATGCTTGATCATGATACTATAGATTAATGATAGATAAAATCTTATATTCTCAAAGCTTGAGGGTATGGGAGAGTTGATCAAATGAAGCAGATGTATCAAAGAGTAAAATTTCTTGGAGGGACGATAATAGACTCTAGATGAATAAATCCTGAATCTCAAAGTTGACAAGAAAATTCAAAATTTTAGCGTAGTTGTTTTTGTAATGCAAGACATAATCCATTAAGTTTTCATTAGATCCATATTTAAGCTATGCAAGTTGGGCATAAGAGATATTAGATCTGATGTTTATAGAGAAATGAGTGTGAAAATCATTGGTGAAATACATGAAAGAGACTCTCAAATGGACAGGTAGGTCATAAAACCAATGCATTGCATAATCATGAAGGCTATGAGGAAAGAGCTTAGCTAGGAGAATAGGATTATCCATAAAATCTAGACAAGCCACATGGGATGCTCGAAGGTGCTTTTATGGGTTACCTTGGCGATTGAAAATGGGTACTTTAGGGGTAAAAAAATTTAGTTGAAGTGGATAAGTGGATATAACGGGCGTGAATGGAGTATGCAATAATAGAGTAAAATAAAAAGATGGAGACACATGAGAAGTATCCTGTCGTAATTTACGAGTTTGCATATGAAGGTCTTGATAAAGGTAGGCTAGATCTTGAGTGCCAATAGAAGGAGGATTCCGTGTATGAGAAACAAGAGGTGGGGTATAGTTATTAGTAGGAGTAAGAATGAAAAAATGAATGTTAGATATGGGTGGAAGACTAGAAGCAAGTGGTTAGGTAGCAATTGTGGTGGGAATAACAATAGACACATTAAGCTCTGCAAGGTTTTTATCTTCCTCATGAGAAACATATAAAAGCAAGTCTAGATCTTAGGGATGCTCAATGATATGATCATTAATGGATTTAATATGATATTTAGAGGAATGATCCAGAGTAAAGAAGAGAAAGAGAGCCCTAAGTTAAAGATGGTGTCAAACATCATGTTCACCAAAAAATTAACTAAAATAAGATTATTCTAGTGTAATCTAAATGTTATAGGAGAAGTAAAAAAACTAAATAAATAACCAATAAAATATAACAAATATACCCAAGCAATCTAATAAATAAAATTGGAAACCGTAATGTGAAAAAAGGGTTAACAAAAGCCTTAGCTGATTTGTAGATGTCATAGGACTATGTTGCAGTGTAGAGCAGGTGAACGAGAGGAGGAAACGACTGCAAACAATCCTGAAAAATATCATATTTGAGCTATTTGACTAGATTGGGGTGCTTGGAAAGGGATAGGGGTGCCCATGGGTGCCTTGGTCTAATATTTGAGTGTCCTGATATGTGAAAATGGCAAGGAAACCTCCTTTAGAGTGTCATTAGATGTTCATATGTGTTAATTACTTTTCACGTGAATGTTGTTATATGATCACTAATGTTATTGTAATACCTGCAATAAAAAATCACTTGAAAAACTCATACAAAACATCAAAACCCTAAAAAATAAAGATACATATGAAGGGGTTGGACTATCCTCAACTGCTAAATTGATGGACTTATCATTGTGCACTATACTATATCTCAGACCCAATGTAGATCTAATTGTTTGTGTGAAATAATTCCCTAGGTTGCTCTAGCGCCAGTCGCACTTTGTTAAGTAGTGAGAAAATAATTAAATGTATAATGTAGTTAATGTGTGCATGGAAACAATAGACTCCCCTCCCATGAAGTGTAATTCAGATGAACTAGCCTTGTGTGGATTTTGATGGAGCTAGATGAATGCAATTGTAGGTTTATATGACTTTGATGGATGTAACTCTAGATGGTGGTAGTAGATGATTATTGTTTGGTCCATCATTATGGTCACATAAATTTATATTTATATTGTGCTCTTATTATAATTTTGTAATTAACCCCGAAAAGGATGACCACCAAAAATAGAGAGATATCAAATGGCTAGAAAGTGCCCAAAAGGTGAGAGTAAAATGTAAAGAGGATTAGGGTGCCCCAGTCCTAGCTAGGTGCCTCAGTTAGAAATAGGAGAATACACAATTATAATATAGACTGGGTAAGTGCAGTGTAAGATTGAAAATACGACAATAAGGAATGTAAAAGTGGCTAAATCTATGGGTTAATTGTTACTATTTTCAATCAAGAACCATATGAATAGTAGTATGATATCGGGACAAAATAATGAGTCAAAGTGCGTGATTTTATGTCTACAATAAGGAAGAGCTAAGTTGGTTGCATTGTACATCCATTAGCAGGTTTATAAGGCATTTGTTTATGTCCCCTAGTGAAAATTTACATAAATAAGATTCTAACTTTTTTGACAAAGCTATACTTCCCAGTTTCTCTTATTTTGAATGAATGAATGAGGTAATCAAGTTTTGTTACTATCTTGGACTAACTTTACTACTCAAGGGTCTTTCTTAGTTGATGTATTCTTTTTGTTAGTGTGAGCATTGAACAATAGTGTATATTTTGTAGTGCTTCAGCTTTGTTATAAATCCTAAAGGCAACATCAAGTTTTTAATCCCTTAAGGTTATTTTCGGTGTACAAGACAAAAATAGAAAGTTATTTATTGCAAGTCTAACTCCACGATTTATGGTTAGGATTGTGAAGATTGTAGATGTAGTTTATGAAAATTGAGTATCAATGAATGCAAATGTTATTTCACAGACTTTTTAAAATTGATTATTATCAATCACATTTTTTGACTAGTTCTGCTTATTACTCATATTGTTGGTTCCCATCAAAATAAACTTGATATAAAGTTACTCAAGTGTTTTGTAACCTTCTTTAGGACCAACATTTAAGAAAGAAAGGGGACAAATACTACTAATTGGGATATTTGTACTTAGCCCTAAATATGTTGACGGTCTTGGAAATATTGACCATCTACAACAATGGAAATGTCTTACTTCCAAATGGTTTGTAAGAGCTACTCAAGGTACAAAACTATGGAAGATATTTGTTAAAGACCATTTTAGACTTGCCACTCATAAATACTCGCGGGCCTCCAACCCTTGGGAGGATAATATTCTTAATGATTAGTTTTTAATATATCAACTTCTCTTTCTCTTAGGTATAACTAAAGGGCTTGGTGAGAAATGACCTCCTTATTACAATGACACCATCATGACATGGACCAACTATCCCCAACTCTAGCCTATGGTGTTATTGGGTTTTTCAAGGTAACAACCTTCCTGTTGTTACATCTTCAACTTGTATATGGAGCCCATTCCTTTGCTTACAAAGGCATTATCTCAATCAATGATATTTGGGATACAAACACTTATAATTGGTTGCCTTGGAATCTGATGCACTATATATTTGGGTTGTATGCTACCCTTAAACGTGCCTATGTTTTGTTCATTTAGCCGATTCTCCTTAAAATACTTCTTAAGATCAATGCATGTTGGAAAAACTAACATGGTATAATCTTTGCCACAACAAAAAAATGTATTAGTTCATATAACCTCATCTTCCATTGGAAAACTTGCTTAATGTTAAATGGTCGATGTTATTATGTGGCTCCATTGGCAGTGCATGGCTTGTAATATTTGGCAGTCCCCCATCAAATCCAATGTCAATTATTGGTTTGGCATATTATCCATGCAAAGTTTCTTGTTGGTCACACATTCAAGCTCGACCTCTCTATAAGAAAATTCCCTTTCTGCCTTGCCCTTGAAACCGTTGCTCATCTTTTCTGGCCAATGCAGAAAAGGACTTATAGTTGTAACTGGTCATCATCAACATGACATGGTCCATTTCTGGTGTTTTCTACTTTTACACATCAATGGGTATCTTTTACACATGCATCTAGGTGTACAAGTTTAGGAGTATGTAACATTTGAAAATTGTGTAGGTCAACTAACGTATTTGTTGCAAACAAGTGGGTGGAGGAATGGGAATTATTTTTTCTTGGAAGTGATAAAGAGGCATCTGTTCTGGACATTAGAAGTTCCCAGTCCTCAAAAGTTGCATTTTCATTTTGTATGTTGAGCAAGAGGTTCCAAAATCTGATTTATGAAGGATTTTGGCCTTGTTGGCAGAAAACTATGTGGAGGGTAACCGATACATAGAAGCTTCACCAAAGTGTTGAGGCGTACGAAGTTCCTACATATATGGGTATGTTGTTGATAGAAGGAAGTTGACCCAAGTCACCAATGAAAATGATGGAGCACTTGTTAAATGTCTCATTCTTCTTTATGGGGAACCCCTCCCTTAGGCTCTGATCAATACGGGACATTAATTTTGGTCCTATGAAGCTCTTTTCATCAATCAAAATGTACCTTATGTGTTGTAATGACTGTTGGAAACATGAGAGTTCTTGCCCCTCAAGTGGTTTCATATCCTTTATAGGCATACATAAACATGCGTGAATGGTGGATGCAAAAATGGTGTCACATGCAACACTTGTTGTAGCGATAAATAATAATGGAGATGATGTTTGAATTAAAGTTGAAGAAAATGTTATTTGCATCCTGTTAATGAGGAATGGCTTCCTTATACTTACAGTTCCTTGAAAGATCATATTCAAAGTAAGATGTTTATATTGGCGATTATAGTGGTGAAGAATATTGTTGAGGGAAATTGTTCTATTGACAAGAGGGATTGCGAGTGCAAGTTGGAAGGATTTATTTGAGAGAAAATGTGGCTTTCTCGATTGAGGGATATAAAAGTAGAGGCAAATTCTTGCAAGGAACTTGGAACAATAGTAGTGGTCTAATTGTGATGGATGTCGAAATCTCGATGCCCTAATAGGTCTAGTTTATTTAGTAGTGCTCCACTTTCAGGGTGAAGCTGGGACAAATCATGTCATTCGTCAAGTTGTAAGTCTTCATTGAGTTCTTGATCATTAGAAGTATCTTTTGCGGTGATATGGCCACCATAAGGGGGTGTGTGTTCAACATGCCAAGGTTGTTTATGAGGTCTTTATGCTCTCCTAGTTTTCAATAATATCAACAGGGAGGCTTCCTAGGTTGATGTTTATATTGTGAAATAGTTTGTACAATAAGAGTCCTATCAAGCAAAATGCTATATGGGGGAGTTGCTTGCAGAAAATTCATAGTAGCGAGGGTAGACACGAATAATGGCTGAAGTTGTTCTTTTTTCCATTTAATAGTGGCTCCATGTTTGACTTATGACCATGATTTAGTAATTTGAATGAGGTGGATTAACTCCGGTGAAGATGGTTGCAGCATGTATGCTTCAATCATTATTGAAGTTGTACTAGGAAGATTTGTGTGCAAGGAGACACGATGCAAAGTCTTCTTCCTTACATCAAGAGAAACAAATTTGCAACTATAAACTACAAGCAATAGTTTTTGCAACACATGGAAAGGCTCCTACGCATTGATAGCATTGATACATGAAATAGTGTCAACAAACGCTCTGCCATAATCAGATACACAACCTATTTTTTTTGTGAGGGTCGAAAGGGCCACCCCACTCATAGAGTCAACAATTTGTTTTCTCAAAGCACCAAAGTTTGAACCCCATAGTGTTACAAAAATGCTATATCCTGACATGTCTATAAGCTAGACTATTCTTTTGGCAGTCTCTGAGTTATCTCTTCAATGTATAGTGGATGTAGCATAAATGGACATAACTATCCCAATAATGTCCACAACAGTGTTTTTGACAAGATGGGGGATTTCATTAATTTTATTGAAGTGGAAATGATGCAACGGTATATTTTCTTCATCTTCCTATCAATACACAATTGTTGAAGAAAGTTGCAACGATATCTATAATGTATTTTTTAAATGATTGTATGTTTTATTAGCTTCTTTGATTCTCCCATACAAGACAATGTGAAGGTTTCCATTCTAAATTTGTTCATAAAAATTGTCAACAACTTCATTGAAGGAACCAAAATATTTTTAGTTTTTTTTATTAAATTAATTTTCAATTTAATTTGACATCTATAATAATAATAAAAGAAAACAATTTGTAAAATATTGAATCTACAAATTAAATGAACTTCTCTTTGAAACTTGTAACATAAAGTCTTTCTACAAAGCACCCTATCTTATTATGTTTTGTTAAAGTATTGTGACACGAGCCATAATAAAAACAAGGAAAACACAGTTTCCAACTCAGACAAGGAGAATATTACAAACATGTTAGCAAACCAGAGAATTTTATCACAGAAACATCATGCATTATCCTGATTTTAGCTTCTTCTTATTGTGAAGCTAAGTGCAATTGTTTGTAAACAAAAAAATAGAGGGATTCTGTCGACACTAAAAGTTTCCTCCGTAATTTCTATTTCATTAATGTATGTATTAAGAATAGAATGTTGTTAAGTATAATTAGTAGTAGCGTCTAATGGAAGATAATGGTGCTGCCGATACGACGCCGCCAATAATGTATAGTACGGTAACAGTCAAAGTACAATAGGAATGTTGTGGTAAAAAATAAATATTTGTCATAAGTGGTTTGGTAATGTTAAAATGAAGTAGGGTCTACATGATTAGGAATTTGAAATATAATATTGGTAATAAAGACAAGGAGTGATGTCATAAATATTTTGTGTATTTTATTTGTAAAAAGTTTAAAAATGTGGAACCCATGTGAAATGATAAGGTTTATCTTATTTTAAAAGATAAGCTTACATGTAAATATAAGAGTTAAGGTATGGAATATGATTCGTCAAAGTAGATTTCTTATCCTATCTTAGAGATAAGGTGGATAAGCGTGAAAGTTCTATAAACAGAGAGGCCACCCCCCTCATTTATCATAGAAGGAAGTAGTGAGAAATATTGTATAAGAAAGTGTGTGAAGGAAGCCATCATTTAAAATGTGTGTTAAAGAAGCCATTAAGAGGTGCAATTGTGAAGTTTCTCCTATAGTTATTTTTGGAAGGCAAGTGGAGTTGGTAACACTTGAAGTACTTCATGGGTGAGATTGTAACAATTTCATGTTGATATTATAATTTACACTTATATTTCAGATTTGTCATCATTTATTCGTATCATAATATATGGTATTCTTGTGTTCTGTCTGTTATTTTGTTTCCAGATTACTACCATCAAACTAAAAGTTATGCATTAATAAATAATCATAGCACGAGGAGTTTCCGGTGGAAAATTATCATAGTGTCGGATTGGTGATGACATTTTGGTTCCGTTGCCAGGACCATTCCTTATTGGTGAATTTTCTGGAGAGATATTTCGAATTAGTCAGAAATCATTTGGAGGGTAACCTTGTTTTTACCATGCATAGTAATTACCATGGTAAAATCACTTTTTACCATGAATAGTATTTACCACAGTAACTTCACTTTTTACCGTGAATAATGTTTACCACAGTAAAGTTAGTTTTTACCGCAGTAAGTCAAGTTTTACCATAGTTTACCGTGGTCATTCCTATTTTAATATAGAAAGGTGTAAAGTCATTTTCTATTATAGTGATTCTAATTATTTATGCACAAAATTCTTGTTGATTGTACTTGCGGGTTGGTATTTCACTGTGGTTACTTTTGAAACTAGGGAAGATTCCTATTTTTTCAGCCCAATCTAATGAAGATGTTTCTTCTTTCATTCAAGAGTTTAAACGATCTTGCATTTGCAATGGCCTCATAAGAAGGGAACCAGGGTTCATTTTCAGAGACCTCTAGGAAATTGAAGGTGGAAAATACCTGGCGAATATCCCTGGAACTAATTTCACTGAAAGGTGAATTTGGAATTTTTTTCAAAACTAAATTTTCACCGCTCTTTTTTGAGTGAAAGAAACTATAGATTCGTAGACACTATCACATAGTTGTCACACAAAATCAAGTCCTGTTGTCACGTGACAACAAGTATTGTTGACACGTGACAACAGGTCTTACTGTCATGTGACAATAGGGATTACTATTATGCGACAATAGGGCTTGCTATCGTGCAATACTAATGCTTGTTGTCACGCGACAATAGGCCTTATTGTCGCGCGACAACAAGACTTGTTGTCGCGTGACCGTAGGCCTTGCTATCATGAGACAATAAGAATTGTTGTCATGTGAAAGAAAGTCTTGTTGTCATGCATCAAGAAGTCTCGTTGTCGCATGTTTTGACCTTTGAAACCATAGTTTTTCCCTATAAATACCCTCCTGCTGGTCATTTTCACGTTTAGACTTTCCAGATCTCAAATTTTCTTGTATATAGGAGTCCATGTTAGGTATAATCAAGCTTAAGGACAAAAACAATGGTGACTACAAGTGCATTCCAAGCTCAAGACAAAATTCAAGAGGAAAATCTAGTCAACCTGAATGCTCAAACCACGGGAAAGATACTCTACAGGAACACTTTGTGCCCTCACATCCAGAGTATTTTAAAAATGAATTCCGAATACAAGGATTTGATCGATGCATTTGAGTTTTCTGGGCTTGTTAGGATGCCCCATTTCGAAACAGATATTGATATTTTGAACTAGCTTATTTTCTTGTACATTACATAGGACAGATTGTTTTATGTTACTATGGATGACGGTCAAATGTTTCAATTTGGTATCAACCCAACTGATATTCATCAGTTTACAGGTCTCTCATTCAAAAATTTATCACTTGTTACATCGAAGGAAACACTCGTCAAGGATGATAAGAAATACCTTGAATCAAATTTTTGTTTCCATGTGGATTATAAGTATAACTAATTTCATTCATCATTTTGTATTCAGTTTCTAATTTAAATAAATTCAAATTTATATTAATTCTGACTATTATTTAGCATTTGCAACTCATGTTAATAAATCCAAACATGGTGTGGATATGTAAGGAATTGGACACCACTTTCTTGCTACTATGATTTCCTTTTTCCACGCTAGAATAGTTATACAGGGTCAGTAAACAGATATACCAAACAGGGCCATTTTATACATTCTTGCAACTATCGGAAAGAAAAAACTTGATCGGTGCACATTATTATAAAAAATAAGAACAAACATTATAAATGTAAAGCTTTCAGAAAAAATAGTCATTCACACCACAAATTATCTCCTTGGCCTTTATTACAAGGCACTTTTAAATTTAAAAGACAAATGGATTAGGCGTTGACTAATTTGTCAATTTCATTTGAAGAACAACAAGTAAAAACTATAAAGTTTGTATTAACTATTAACTATTTACTATCAAGTGACAAAAGATATTAACTATTTACTATTTGTAGAGAAGATTTTTGGAGGCCCTTCCCCAAAAAAAGGTGGCATCAAGAGGAAGGGGCCAAAAACACGATGAGGCATCGAGAGATTCACAATCTGAAATGGAAGGTCATTCATCCCCGAACTACCAACCATATGAATTTGTGAAATGCCAAAGAAGTAATACAAATACCTTTACATGTATTATATACAAATTCCAAATTTTTATTTTCAGTTTTCCATTTAAATTTAAATTAGTATTGTTTAGTAATTCATTTGTTGATGACATTACAGGGGCTTTGGACCATACTCGTGTATTTGAAAGTCAACCGTCTTCCCCAACCCGTTCAATTCAGTCGCATGTAATTATCTCTTCTCATCAAAGACCTCAGCAATCCTAGCAACAAACAAATTTGAAACCACCAATTACTACACCGACACGGCCACCTCAAGTACCGTGACAAGATACCCCTCAACAACAAGATACAATTTTTTACTTTTACTTTGTTTAATTTCATAGTTATTGCATAGTTTAACAATTTTTAATTTTCATATGATTTTTCTTGAATTTTTTATCACATTACAGTCCTTCATCTTCTGTACAAACATTGGCACCAACCCCTTAACCAATAATATTCAAAATGCCAACCTATGGATCAAGAAAAAAGAACATTGGTAAACACATGCTAATTTCTCCGGCCCCTAGTGAGACACTAAACATTGCCTCCTAATTACGAATTCCAACCCTCTCTCTCGGTGGCTTGCCCAATGCAACGGGCATATTGGTTAAAAAAAATATAAAATTAGATGAATATTACTTGGGCATTGATACGAATGACCCAGTAGGATTTTTCAATACATGTGAGATGATTCAAGGGCAGCAGGTATACTTCTATTTTAACATAATTTATTTAAATTTCAATATCATTACATTTCACTTTAGATTTATTTGTTTGAATATTGATTTATTTTATCACAAACATGATTAGGCCACCTAAAAGCAGAAACAAGTAGTAGTCAATGATCAACCCGAAATTCCACATACCTCTCCAGCGACATCATCTTCTTCAGATACAGATGGTGAACAGTTGTAACCTTTTCCTTTCAGAGAAATTAATTGGTTATGATTGTCAATCCCATGTCGATGAGTTTGTTCTACCTCATATCAGTCAGCTCATAGAATGGAAGAGAAGGGATAAAGTACTAATCAATGAGATAATAAGTCGTTTTGAAAATTACTGGCAAAGGGATAGTTTATATGCTGTAGTCGAGAATCAACCTGCGAAGATGGATTCCTTACTTACCAAAGTAAGAAGTGGGACTATCATGTATAACAACAATTATAAAGATGATATTTTAGATAAATCATTAAAAAAATTAGAAAACATTAGTTCTGAAGCCCATGCATATTTTAACAATTGGTCAAAAGACAAGGATCTCGTAGTAGTTGCAAATGCCAAGAGAGATAGAGCGGTCATAAGTATTATCAATTTCAAACAATATTTTTTGTAATTTGAAGAGTTTTGTTATTTTAGGTATATGTTTAAATGACAATAAATTTTTTTTGTGCAGTTGAAATATGAAAATTTGAAGAGTCGAGCAAGGGTTTTCCAAGTTCACTGAGAAACTGTGAGAGCCGTTATCCGCAGTGAAGAATTCGAACGAAAATATTATTTGGCTAGCAAACAAACAATACAATGAAGAGGTTAATTAAAGAAACATGGCTTTGACCCTGAAATTTTATTCAAACCAAGGCCAAGCTGTAGATCGAGTTGTTATTCCATGGAGATTCGACAACAGAAGAAGAAAATATTGTAAAGAATCTAGACAATGCTGTAGAAGATTGATTAGTTCCAAGATTATTCAATCCATTGGGGAATGGGTACAATAGGGGTAGCCATTAAGGAAAGGAGTACAAGAGTGGAAGCATTGAGGAAGGGTAAGGAAAATTGAGGGTTGATGAAATTGAGGGTGAATTCTAGAACTTGAAAAATAGAATCTTTAAATTTTTAACTTTGAAATACTTATAACTTATTTGAAACATTGAATTATGATGGTCATTGCATTTGAAAAGTTTATTTCGATTCTCGATTTGAAATTTGAACTTGAAATGTCATAGCTTTCGAAAATGTGATAGATTTTGATGGTGTTTATGTTTCTTTATACTTTTATGATGATGATTGCATTAGATGTGGATTATGACATTAGAATAAGAATCATAGTCTCATAGAAAATGGATATATCATGAATTTTATGTGGACGTATATGGATAATTGTCTTAAGAAATTTTTGAATGTAGTATGACATAGACATTTGAACGTTCTCTAAATCATCTTCTCTATATGTGTAATGATATGATGACATTAGAATCGATATAGATGATGATGAATGATGATAATGGATTATTTTTTTAAAAAAAGGGATGTGTTAGGATTACAGTGTCATGATTATGATAATGATATGATGACATTATATGTGGATGATGACATTATATGGATGATTGAATTTTATGTGGACATATATTTAGCTTCAAGCACTATCGTGGATGATGAATTCTATAATATCAAAAATCCTCTTTGTAAAATTAGATTATGAGATTTTATACCGCAGTTCAAAAAATATATCAAAAGCAATTTTTACAAATAGACAAATAAATAACAACATAATT
>JAHRHJ020001814.1:0-17489 GCA_019776745.2 Taxus chinensis
GTATCTCTCTCCTGTAGTGTCCCTATTGCACATCCTCGGCCCATACATTCCCACTATGGACAAATTCTCATGTGGTACCCGCATAATCCCCTAAACAATATTTATTTGGTATATCATCCTCATCAACTGTCACCTCATACACTGAAATGGTCACCTAACCCTATCAATCGTGAGTATATGAGTGACTCTAGTGTACCCTTGAAGTACCCATATTTGCTCGTCATGTAAACATATGATAACTTTCCTCATCATACTCCCCCTCCTAATCACCCACCAATTCTTTGTACCCAGCAAATTGTATTGTGTCATATCATCCCCATAAACCCTGCCACATCCCTATATATGCTACACATAACATCACTTGACTCCAAATCTACACATTTTACTGATAGTGACCATCATGCCTCCTTACCTTCATGAAAACTCTATGATCTAGCTCCATCATAAATAAATGGTGACCTTGATGAAACTTCTCCATAGATAAGTATGACAACAAACATTTTCCATTGTTATATAGCTTCCCATGCCCATACTTCCAATAGTAACCCCCATACTCAATCCACCCTTAACCCACTAGTAAATGTTGCAACTCTGGAATTCACTCATGATAGTAAAAACAAAAAAAAAAAAAGGAAAAACAAGGCCCTGTCCCCATGCCTATAGTATAACTCACTATATGGCTCTCAAACCATCACCACCCACTGGAATGTATACCCTATAATATGGAAAAATGGATACACAAATCATGGTAGCACAAATAGTTTATCACTCACATACCTCATCCCTTCCATACAACTCAATATACCAAAATCCACCACTATAAATCTCATCTCATATTCCACTGGCCATAAAATATCCCCATTATTCATCCCGCAGCGTCAAATAGCCGACTTATGATACAACCTTCTCACCCTTTACAACATGCAAAATATCCTCCATATGTCCTTTATGTGTTATTCATCTCACCCGTCCCATGACATTGTTTGTGTCATTATACCATAGCTCCCACAATGTTTTCAATAAACACCTATCCATCCTCACTTACTTAATCTAAGTGATATAAGTTAGGAGGCCCACCCTTGAAGTCAAATCTCTGTTCAGGTTGAGTCATCTCCTGCCGTAATTTAATACATAAATTTAAAAAATTGGTGTTTGTAAAGTTACTAATGGCAGACCATGCATTCACCAAACATATCCTCATTAGCCCCATAATCCTCAAAATCACCCTCCAAATTTCAGCTTTGGTGGTTGCACGTTGGTCGAAGTGCAGTTGTAGTAAGGTTACAATGTGATTTAGGTATAGTAACAATAGCCTCATAAACCTTAGAAAAATAAAAAAATTACCAAAACATGAAAATATACCCAAAATCATGCCTACCTCTGACTACATAGTTGTTTGCCTTGATGTCAACCTCTCATGAAAGTGTGTCATCTCTACCATGCTCACTCTCCTCTCCATTCCCCATGTGTCCAAATGGGCCATCCTCTCTACCCCACTACTATATATGATCCACACCCACAATTGGACCACATGATGGTCTCTTCCCATTCGCACCCACAACTAACCATATGCACTATTACACCTGATGCCCAATTGTACCTATTAGAAGTTCCCTCCCTATACTCCTCCTCTACACTCCTTCCCTCTCTACTTCCCATTGCAGTCTCATCAACCTCTCTCCACACCCAGTCACAAGCGCAACTAGACAACGACCCACCTGCTTCTCCAACTTCTCCTCTTAACTCAATATTCTCTTCCTTCCGAAATAAACTTATCAATCCCTTTAGAGACTCTGACTAAAGTGACACATCAATTGAATTTATAATTTCTTGTCTATCTAGTCAACCATCTAATCCAACAATTGTGGCAACCATTCTCACCAGGTTAGACGACACCCATCTCATCTTCAATTTTTACGTTGCATCCTTCCTACTACAATATGCAGCCCAAAAAGGGGAAAAATTTAGACACTAGAAAATTCATCTTGCACATAAGTTATCCTATTCAAAAATACTAAAACCATCATAAAACACAATAATCCTAAAAATAGAATCCCACAAAATCAACTAAAAAATATAAAACCCCACAAAATGGTGATAAAAGACACCTCATCATTCATTTACTAACCCTCACCCACTCACATTTAATTATGTCCATTCCACCCACCCATTTGCATGCCCAATGCACTATGGACCCTTATCATCTCACCTATCTATGCATGTTGCACCCATATGTGTCACAATCTTCTATGCACTCAAAAAATTTAAGACACCACTCAACCACATCATTCACACCCCTCGAGTTTTCGTGCACTTGAGCCCATACTTGAGATTTTACTTCTTTTCTCGTATATCTATGTATTTTAGGTTTTGGAGAGGTGAAGGTAGATCACAAAGGACTGGTGCAACTCACAATATTACTACTTTGGAAAAATTTCAACAAAGGTTTCAGTCGCACCCATGACTGACCTGCAACCTCCGTGTGATTTTCAGTAAATCACATTCATGATTGTCTTGCAAATGGGTCTAGTATACCATTCATTTTTATGCATTTTTTCTCTTTTTTATTCAATAAAATTACTTTTTATCTCCTTAAATGGTTAGGGACCTAACCGAGGCAGGTCCCTTAACCACCAAATATAACTAACAATTTTCTAAGTGTATTTGTGTGTAGGTTATAGATCAAAATATGGAATTTTACCCACTTTATTCATTGAAAAAACCCATGATTTTCCTTCTCTTTTCACTGACAGTGTAATCCCATTTATTTAGTTCCATTGATTTAGAGATTTCTATATCAACTAACACATCTTGCAGATGATCCAAATCTAGGCATAGAAGATCCAAACTATTACATTGGGTTGCGTTTACATCACCGATATTCATCTCCTAGCTTATTATCCTACATTAATAATTCATCACCAAGTTTTTTTCTTAGCATGCTTTAAACTACCTATTGTATTGCTATTTTTTCCAAACCACTTTTCTTGTGTGTTGCATATTCTTTCTATATTTATCTCCTTTATTCCTTGTGAATCAACTTTATTTCCCATGCACTTTTGTTTCTCCTTTTTTGTATTTTTCACCTAAATATAGCTTTATGTTTTTTCTTGGACCTTGTGTGTTGATCCTTGCAAATTTTTTTACACACTATCTTTCTCTCTTTCCCAAACTTCTCACACAAATTCTTACCAATGTCCTTACACATTTGCTTTATCCTTCTCTGTAAATCTTTCACATATCTCTACCAAAACGTATAGCATTCTCCTAAAGAATGCATATGGATTTTTAACAAACCAAAAAAATGAAATACATATTAGCACCCAATATATGTTGAGAAAGGTTGGTGTTAAAAATCACAAGAGATGATATCTCCACCATCTCCAATAATTAGATGAATGTAAGACCTTCTCTCTGACACAAGAAAACACATACATACAACAACCAAAGGTTTATTTTTCATTTTGATGGTAAAATTTAGATTTTCGTTGAGATAGTTAGGATACATGACCAAGAATGCCACATAGACATAATTATCATCTTCAACATACTTCCATTGAATTTTTTACATCCCTCATCCATTAAACATGCATGGTTGCATGTTCTTAAAATAAATATAGAGTTTATACAATCATGTAGCATTCCAAAGTGATACATTAGATTGAAGAGTTTTAGAGCATCCTTTGCAAAATCCATATTATGTATACCCTTTGATTATGTCATTCTGTGAGACCACATCTCTTTGTGTCATTTTATTAAGCATTGCATGTTCCTTGTGTATGATTTTACATTTTATGTACATTTCTACTAGATAATTTGAAACCACAACATTTGACAAAAATAACTTTCCATTATCCTTTAATTGGTTTCCATGCATTTTTCTAAAACTCACATTCTAGTAAAGCTTAGGAGTATGATGATAAGAAAACACATCCATGCTAGAAACAGTTAATGTAAAGATCCAAAAGAGATTATTATCTCACATAATTAGATTGACTGTAAGCCCTTTACTCATGCACTATGAAAACACATCCACACAAAATCCACATGTTTAATTGACATTTTGATAATAGTTTAGAGTTTCATTAAGATAGCCAACACATATTGATCAATTATAGGTGCAATACCATTAAATTATTTACAACCCTCATATATTAAACCAACATGGTTACACGATAATAAAAAAATAAAGATAACATGATGAGGGTGTATTCCATAGTGCTTCATTACTTCAAAAGAGTTTGAGAAAAAAATTGAAAACACGTCCACAAAAAAATCAAAAGTTTAATTGGAATTTTGATGATAAATTATAGATTTTTTCATAAGATAGCTATTATATCCAAAAATTTCTCCATGCAAACAAAATTATCAATTGTAAGCATAATTCACGCCCACATTAATTAGAGAATTCGCTCTCAAATCAATCAAAGGAAATTTAAAATTCCCACACCTAAGTTATTATTGTTTACACCCTAATTAGATTTCCTGACAAAATGGATGTAAGGGTTCATAATAGGTAGAATTTTCTGATCTAATTAACTTCCAACATCAATTATGCATGGCCAAAATAATTCATTACAAATTGAAATGAACTAAACAATTGATAAATAATAAGTAAATTTCCCAAAATATAAGAGGGGAAAGAAACTTGTATATATTAGGAAGATTTTAGAATGATCTTGGATGTGTGAGGAAGTGGAATAGGAGAATCTAAGACTTTATATTTGGCACATTAAATTTTATAAATAAAGAAATTGTAGGTTCAAGACCATATAAGATATGTACGGTCTAGGAAGGGATTATACAATCTAAGAAAAGTATTGTATGTTCTTGGAAGAAGATAAAAATGAAATTTTAAACTTTATATGTGTTTTTATTATCAAATAATGATGCTCACTATTTTTCTCTATTATTTACAAAATATTAGGATGACATGTAACAAAGTAGAAATCCTAACAACCTATAAAACCCTTCTTCATAGCATTAGAAAACCTAAAGACTACTAAAAGTTCCAATCAAAGCTAAGAATAACACCACATAGTCTAATTGAGAAAATGCTTATTGAATATAACAATAGTTACATCAAAGATAAAATATTAATGGAATGCTTGAAATAACTAACATGAATATGATTCAAAACCTAGCTAAAGCATGCCTACTAGTATGTTCAATTGACTAACTAACATAGAGCTAAATAGATCTAGGAGCAATCAAATTAGGGTTTTTTTGCTACTACGCCGAGAAGGTGAGATGGTCTCTCCAACAATAACTACAAGATCATATGGGATACTCATCTACTAACGCCATTGAAGACTTGAGACAAGGATGAGCTTGGCTAGTAAATCATATTTCTTATATGATATGCAAATCAAAACATGGTGTAAAATTTAAAGGTATGTGGTAGTCATTTTTATATAGTTTTTCCTTTGAGGAAAACTGCATCTTGGTTGCATGTGGGACTAAAAACACAAATTATATTAAGAATTTTTAATCATGATTAAGGTTTGATAATCATAATTAGTGAATTAACAAGTGATTAAGATTTGAGGAGCCTTAATCAACCACTTAGGGTCAATTAGGAAGCTAGGATAAGATTTTGAGTGGTTCGAAGAGGGGTTTGAGCCAATAATAGGGTATATTGACTAAAACAAGGGTAAAATAGCCTTATCTAGCTAATAAGCGCTAATTGTCTGTTTGGAAGAGAATTTTGACTTACGATTTGTCATAAAGTGGAATCCTGAATGTGAAAGAGGTTAGGTAATCAACAAAGCGTTGTTAATTGACCAAAATGGTAAGAAACATTATTTAATTAGCGGAAATCACTAATTATAATAGAAATGGTAAGAATGAGAGTGATTGGTGTGCTTTTGGCAATAAGATTGCAAAAGTGAAATTTAGGTGTGTACATTTTCCCCTGTTTGAGGTGAAGTAACTTCACTTCAAATATAGTAGACAAGCATAAGAAAGTAAATTTTTGAAGAAAAATTAGTTTTATGAAGGATGCCCCCTCCAGTGTCAATGGGGTGATAGAAGAAGTCAATTGACGATCGAAAATATGATCGAAATGGATAGAAGAAATAGGAAAGGAATAAACATGATTGTTTATTGCCCTAGGTGATTTGGAAGAAAAATTAATAATGATGAGAAATGATAATGGAGAATGGGAATAGTTCTTTCTTTACCTCTAATATGTCAGTAAGAAACTTTTATTTCATCATGTTGCCCCTATGATCTACATCATCGGCCTTTATTAAAATAAACAAACGTGTAACATACTATGAAAAGCTAAATTACTAACATTTGTTCATTGTTAAAAATACGTAACTCCATGCAACATACATAATGCAATGAAATACGAGAAAGTAAAATGATGCTTAATTCCATCTAACATAAATAATGCAATGCAATACAAGAAAGTGAACCAACTAACCTCACAGAGAAACAAGTAAAATCACACATACTCAAACAAACAACGTTCAAGACAGTTGCACCAATGTTTTTTTTTATCAAGTCCTCAATTCCCAAATGTTCGTGTTACAACGACAAGGGTTAAAAATGGTGCCCAAAGCAAGGATATATGTGGGGGGGAAAGGAGGATATGAGTAGTCCCCATTGAATAATTCATGCACTATAACACAGTCTCTAGAAAGTCACTAATTGCACAGAGTACCATATAGTAAGCACGCCAACTTTTTAATGGAGGTAGATCACAATGATCACAATTCGTTTGAACAAGAACAAGCCAGAACCTAAGAATATATTTTTGTAGGGACAAACGCAATGTTCAAGGACAATGAATTTGATACAACCTTCAGTTGTGTGCATGTCGTTTACCAATTTTTGATTTTTTTAATTTTTACATTTTTTTGGATTTTTAATGATTTTACAATTTTTTTTTAAATTTGGGTTTTTTTAATTTTTTAATTTTTATAGAAGAAATAAGGAAGTCGTGAGATATCACTAAAATTAACTGTAAGGAAAAAATATGCTCAAGGTAGTAGAAAAGGCTGCCAAGAAGCAAAAACATGCCCAATCATAGCAAAAATGGGCGTGAAATAATTATTTTTAAAAAAATAATCATCACGGTGAGTGTTAGAGGAATTTAGAAGAACCACGATGTCTCCAAGGTGCCTCGGGGATGAGAAATATGTTGTGAAGGGGTAAAAATGGGTATATAAAACATCACGACCAATTCATTTACCACATTCACTTAACTTTTTACTATTGATTAAGCTCTGACTTATGGGAGAAGATGATGAGGGTGCATAATTGGAGACACCATGCGGATCACATGAGAGACTACATGAGACTTGCCAGGGATGGCCTGCAAGTACACAATGCTAAACACTTCACCTTTATTAGTTTATAGAATTTAATTTTGGTTAAATAACATTTACTAGGGTTAGACATGGCAGAAAATGGCGCACGAATACGCAAGCACGGCCCTTAGGGCACACCTATTCTCATAGGGTGCACTAGTGCTAAATAATGCGTAGGCACGTATGTGTCAGTGCATTACGACGGGCACCTGTGCAAAACTTTCCAAGTAGCATGGGCGTGTATGTGCCTATGCAAGGAGACATGTGCATATGCATTGAGGGGTTTTTAATGGAAAATTTTGATCGCGCCTATGCGTGGATGGGGGCATTGGTGCCACTAGGGGGTGCTAGTGCACAAAAGGTAGTTTGCAATGACCTTAGCAAGAAAAAGAAGTTCCTAGAAAACCCTAGATGGTAGAAATAGATGAATTAGATAACAGAATAGAAGAATAACATGGTAAAATAGAAAAATATGATTTATAATAGAAGAATAAGATCATAATAAATGACTTGATTGACCTCACAGATGGATTTAGAGGTATTAGAGAAGCAGGAGTGATATGCATAGCTTTGGGCCTACAAGGATACATTTAGACGTCAGGACCATATTTTCTTAGAGATCACACTATAGGTGACTGGATGATCACATGTGGCCCACATGCCACATATTACTTTGGATCAGAGCCTACTCATAGCCTTATCTAAGAGATGGTGGAGTGAGAGTCATATGTTTCATCTTCTTACTGGTGAGATGAGCATCACCCTAGAGGATGTGCGGCAGATCTTATGAGTTCCTATCTAGGGTCACTTGAACACATATAATGGTCACCTGGACCGTCTTAAGTGATGCATAGCCAAGCTATTTGGAGTAGTAGTGTACCCCGATGGGGTATGATGGTCTTCACCAGGAGGTGCATGGTTGATCAATAACTGGTACAGGTCCTTGTATTTCTGTTAGCTCTTGTCAGTGACATTTTGTTTCCTGACAGAGACTGAGGCTTGGTTCCTCGAGGCCTTATTGGAGTGATTCACGACCTTCTTCAGGGAGAGGTTGCTGTTGGGGTTAGTGTATACTGCTCACTTTATATACGCAAAATTTCATTTGACAGCTTAACCATGGACGAGTTTGTGGGTCCTGCCACTTTGTATACAGATATGGGGCCTTAGATCATATGGGCGATAGGACACCCTGCTAAGAGCATTAAGATCTCAGGTTCTTGGATATCCATCTATCATGGGTTAGGTTCCATATGTGGATGATATTTGTGGCCATATGGGGGACACATATTACTACAAACACACTTTTGACGAGCTACAGCCCCACATGGAATCCTTACAGGTTATACCAATGTCCTCAGGATATAGTTGGGTTGAGCACTATTATAGTGGATCACTTTATCCTTGGGATAAGGAGTCATATCATGGAGTGATATAGAGTGGACAGGTTCCAACAGGGATTCCTAGTGATGAGATGTGGTATGCGCAGGCGCTAGATACAGATATACCTTTGATATATGAGTCCACAAATCAAGATTAGACCGATCCCTTGCGATACTTTTTCACAGATAGTCTCCATAGCCTTAGATGTACAATGAGCACAGATAGTAGATCCAGGTGCTATGACCTCGAGACTATGCAACGTTGGTATATGACAGTGTTGTCATCGTCGTTTGTCTATTCCATAGGAGGTAGATATTGATCATAACAGGAGCATGATGTTACAACGCTCCAGATCCTATCGGTCAGAGGCACAAACATAGAGCATAGGCAAGTACCATATATAGGGGCTACCAGTGCATAGTAGGTACCTATTCCATCACCCCGTTTCACGTGTAGCTACAGGTATTGGTGCAGTCCAGTAGGGGGTGATTAGGACCATGGACTGACCATGATCAAGGTTCCATTGGAGGAAGACCATTGTAGGCACCTCCATTCACCCCCTACACAGTGATGTCCATAGACTATAGTCCTGATATAGAAAATATGCAGGATACATGGCGGGATGTGGAGAGGATATACAGGATGATGTTACCAGATACACAAGTTATACCAGATACAGGTGGTTATACCAGATTCACAAGTTAGTACCAAATAGCATAGGTTACTAGCCCTATAGCAGCATTTTAGCAACTAGCAGGTGACCAGACTTTGTTAGCTTCAAATGGTAGACCCGAGTTATCAAGCTATTGGTGAAAGAGATCAGGCCTTTGCATGATGGGGACCAACTTGTGACAGAGCTAGACCAGGAAAAAGACTAAGTGATATTAGGCTCATTTTTAGTGTGATATCAAGTGACTAGTAGATAACCTACAGCTACATAGCGTAGAGAGGGGTCAAGATATAGTAGAGTGAGATCAGCGACAGACAGAGCAGTACCAAGTGATAGCATATAGCCTACAACTACAGGTAGAACGAGATCAGAGTTATGGTAGTGTGAGGGTCATAGTTGTGGATAGATCTATTTAGCATTAGGACAGAGTGTGACTACATTATATGAGGAAAATACATCCTCAGGTATGCAACTAATGATTGGTCACAGTGCCTACTATAGAATTTGAGGCCACATATTACTATGATGCAATATCATACTGTGGTCATTTGTTCCAAGTTGAGCAGAGAGTTCTTGATTACAGTCATATAGTTAGGCAGTATGTCATTAATTCTAGATGATATAGGACCATCCCAATTAGTGTGATCCGTAGAGGGTCCTTCAAGAACAGGCGGCCTCAGAGTAGCATGGATCAACACAGTCATTATGTAGTGCCTTCTACAGCATCCCACACCTTGGATGTCACGACCTAGTGGCAAACTTCTACTCAGGCAAGTACCGGAGAGGGTGAGATGCCCCCACCTGACAATCTTCTTGGATGTACTAGATGGTCTCGATTTTGGGTGAGAGTCACCTTGGTATTAAGGCTTTCTTATTAACGTGCGTATTTTATATGTAATTCTTTTTGGTGTACCATGCCTCATGATGAAGACATAATTTTATACGAATGTATGTTATGCATTGTTTTTTATCATGCCTTGTGATGAAGGACACTTTTGTTATCCATAGATTCCCATGATGGACTTGTTATATCAGATGTATATCGAGACACATTGATATTATACATGAACATTTGATAGTTATGGATATATGATGAGTGAAGGATTACCGACATATCATACATATGTTGTAATGAGATATCATGCTTAATCTATTTCTTTATGTTTGTATCACATGTTTGTTAGATTTATGAGATAGTCTTAGTTGATATCACCCTTGTACTGCTGTTATTTTCCTCCTTTGCATTCAAGTGTTGATACATGATTTTCCTTATTAAGGATATGTTCTTCTGATTATTGGAAATCATGTTGTGATCATGTGCATAAGTCTCTTGCCTGCTCTTGGTGATACAATATTGACTGAACTGGAATGATCTTTCTCTGAATCCATGTTTCCACTTTTGGTAGGTGAATTAACATATGGTTTAAGATTTTTATACATTATCTATTTATTTGACTCATCCTTGGATCAATGTGTGATATGATCCAAGGAATGTTTAAAATATGCTATGTTACAATGTAAAAATTAACAATTGACATTCCATGAGTTTAGATACACGTATGGACTCAACTTTGTTGTTGGATTTATTTTTATGTATTCTATGTACAAACATGGACTTCCATTCAGTAGGTTTTATCTGCTTGAGTATTTGAAGATTGACCATGATAGGTCAATCTAAGCTGAGCAAAAGTGGGAATCTAGCCTAAAGTCATAGCGATAAGAAAGAGATCTAATGCAACCAAAACCTATAGAAGACCAACCTACGGGATCCTAAGCTAGGTAAAAAATATATATCTAACTAAGCTATGTCTCTTGATGTGATTCTGATTCAAACCTAAGCTCGGTGCAAACGGAATTAGAAAGGTTACTAGGTCTTTAAATTTCTAACCTACAATTTTCTATCACTACAAGGTATTTATTTTACAAAAAATTTTTGAATGTTAGTGGTTTTTTCAAGGAACACATATGTATGTTTATGGGACTTTTAAAATTAGTTATACGAATGTTTTTTTGAGGGTTTATCTTAACAATTTTCCAAAGTAAATGTACTAAGGAAATGAAGAAACATGGGTGCCGCCAGTTGTTAGATGTTATATCCTAAGGGCATAAATTTTGCCACATGGTATATGATAAGATCTAACCTAAGCACTCTGAAGTCTATCCTAAACTAATGGATATGAGGTGGGCATCACTCAAGTGGTTACGTGGATATTTCTCTGCGATGGTTCCAAAGGCAGGTTATGATTAGTCAAATCAGGGATAATGAATGCATACAGGATGCCAGCTTTGGCAGGGGCCCAGTTGGCTTGGTAAAAATCAACTTAAGGTGGTAGTTTTCGTACTAAAAATGGAAACTCATGTTAGACTTCTTGCGAATTGGCACTCACCATACTTGGTAAGCAGGGGCAAGGAAGCCAATTTTGAGCAAAGGAGATTGTGGAATTAGTGCCACCATTAATTGTTTTTAGTTCACGAGTCTGAACTGTCTTGGTACATATGCCTATTTAATTATCTTTTGGGTTATTTCATTCTGCATGTTTATCCGATTTTCTGTTTTACATTGTGCTCTTAGTATTCTACAGAGACCCCACCACTTAAGCAGTAGAACTACACTTAAGATGCACTGCATTCAGTGAGGTTATTAAAGATTTTGGCCGTCTGAATAGGCTATGCTATAAGATGCATTGTGGAACCGAACTCTGGTTGTTTGATCTTTCGTGGAGAATGAGGTGAAGCTCCTGAGCTCAGTTGGAGGTCTTCTTTGACTTGACATTTCCACTATTAGGCATGATAGGCTGTAACTGTTAAAATCTGTTGCTTTCCTCTATGTGATTTTCTTTCAACAGCAACTTTGCTCTGACCTCGAACTAATGTGCAGATCATGCTTTAACTTCTTATTTGATTGATTGGTTTAGTAACACTCGCATCGCGATATGAATTTTGAATCTGTGATATGAGGGTGCGAAGTCATGTTGAAAACTTATGTTGCATGAAAGATTTATGCATGTTGGGAATAAAGTATGGAACTCCTGTTAACTTTAGATAATTCGGTTAGTTGGAAATACGTAAAGTTTGGATTTTGATCTCTAATTTGTTGAAGATAAAATGTTTGAACCAAGTTTTTAAGGATAACTCTGGAGTTACACCTGTGTTGAGTGCAGATTAGAAGTTCTAAATGCCCAAAGGGCGGTGTGAATTTGTAGGTGCCAGTTATGACCTATGTGGTGGGTCACCATTTTATCCAGTACTTATAAATTACTGGTAAGTAAGTTTGAAGCTTTCTGTTGTTGAAACTCGCATGCACCTTGAAAACCGTAATAAGGGGTTTGGAAAACTTGTAGGGAAATCTTGCAAAGCATTTGTAGATTGTTTTTAAACCCGTATTTTATTTTGGAACTTGTGACTTACCATTATCAGTGGATAAATAAAAGTACTGTTGATTTTGATATCCTGCTTAGAGGATATGGATGCGTTGTGAACTATTTCCTTATGACTACTTAGGGACCTGTCTATTATAGGTTCGTTAGGAACAACCGGTCTACCCATGTTTTATTAAGTCACTCGGGTCTGACCTCTGTTAAGAATATTACATTCCGTATGAAACAAGGTCTGATTGGATGTTAACAATGGGAAGGGAAGCTCTTTCCTTATTCTGAATTAGTATATAAGTACCCCACTTTGAGACTCGGACAGGGCATTACGGTATTGGTTGTATTTAGGACTGTCGTCATTGCATGTATCAGTGTGTTCCAATAATTTTGATAATCTAATCAATTCTTTACTTGGTGTTTTTGAATTACAATGGTAACATGAACGATGTGTTAGGTTTAGATATTATAGTCTAATTTGAGAATCTTCTAAACTATAAGGAGGGATCCCATTAGCATGTTACTGTTATCAAAAATTCACCCTCAGGGCACCTCCTTGATTTCATGCATCAATTTGTTAGAATTTAAATAGCACAGTACAGATTGATTCGAGGCCCAAAATCTTGTTTTTTGAGGGTGCCCCTCGGCTTCTCTCTATACTCTCCCATCCAAGCTATACGTATCCCAACAAGTTGAGAAAATCACTTTTTATGCATGAGAAAATAAGGTTGCATAGGACTATTTTAAGGCATCATCGAGATAATGAAGGGTATCGGGTCAGCATACCAGTTCGGGTCGTACCAATGTTCATCGTACCAAGCTTGGGGCCGATATGCTAATAAAGAAGATTGGCTGGTAGTTGGACATATGTCGTTGTTATTAGATTTTCCGCAAAGAATGGCAGTATGGGATCTCGGGACGCGAGGGACGTGAATGCTCAATCATAGTTCCTGGCCGAAAGCAATGAAAAATCTGTCTAACTCTATTGTTGATCACGTGGTATTTACTCAAATGTTATTTGGGACAAAGATTTCTTTTAAGGACGCGAATTAACGGCTTATTTTATACCGACAGTACATTTTCATATTCGGGCGGTTTATAGATCATTTGTGACCTATTTGATAGTCCGGGGATAAGCATTGAATCAACCAATGCACGCGAGGGACTTGTCTACTAGACGCGATTTGATGGCCAACTTCAGCTGCAACATGAACAATGAGAGCTTCGATATTCGGCCGAAGCAGGATATTGTTCATGTCTGAGGGAATACAATTGGGATAAATGTACGCGTGGAATCACGAGTCTCCCATGGGACGTGATTAAAGGTGAACTGGCTGACAAAGAGACAAGGAGGCCCACGGATGAATCAGAACGTGCCATCGTGTCAGTAGATTTTCCAAAGTGTAGAAATTTGGCTAAGTGTTTCACCAAAAATCCAAAAGGTACTGTTTTGGCCCGCTGCCCCGGCCAATGGTAATTCTAGACTCAATGCCATTTAGTACCTGGTAGTGGCAAGAATTTTTCAAACAGTTGATCCTACGGATGAACACTTTTCCTGACATACGTGAATCCAAGATGGCAAAGCATGGGGAAAATTTGAAAAAAAATGTCAAAATAACATAATAAGATGTAAAATTCCAATTTTTTTCCCGCTTTCAATCCATTTTCAGTGCCTGGTTTGGACAATAAATACTTCTAATCGGTTCATACCTTTCGATCCAGAGCTCAGCTTGATTTTGCATTGCTAAGAATATCAATGGACATAGCTTTTTGAAAGTGAAACACCATGGTGAGGCAATGATTTTTTCTATTTGTGGATCAATCTTAGCTCATATTCTACCAATGTCCGTACTCAGAGATAGTATACCACCAAAAAACACCTCTGGTTCTTTTGGTCATACTGAGCCAAAAATGATCCACTTGACAACCAATGTGTAGTAGATGATATAAATTAAAAAGGGTTCGCCACTTGTCATGGGTGGCATGAGAACAGAGGGTTGTGTCGACACTAAAATTTTCCTCCATAATTTCTATTTCATTAATGTATGTATTAGGAATAGGATGTTGTTAAGTTTAATTAGTAGTAGCGTCCGATAGAAGATAACGGCGCCGTCAGTACGGTGCCGCCAATAATGTGGAGTACGGTAACAGTCAAAGTACAATAGGAATGTTGTAAAAAGTAAATATTTGTCGTAAGTGGTCCAGTAATGTTAAAATGTCAAAGTTTGGGTAATTAGAGAAGTAGGGTCTACATGATTAGGAATTAGAAATATTATATTGGTAATAAGGACAAGGAGTGAGGTCATAAATATTTTGTGTATTTTATTTGTAAAAAGTCTAAAAATGTGGAACCCATGTAAAATGATAAGGTTTATCTTATCTTAAGAGATAAGCTTACATGTACAGATAAGAGTTAAGGTATGGAATATGATTCGTCAGAGTGGATTTCTTATCCTATCTTAGAGATAGGATGGATAAGCCTGGAAGTTCTATAAATAGAGAGGCCACCCCCCTCATTTAGCATAGAAAGAAGTAGTGAGAAATATTGTAGGAAGTGTGCGAAGGAAGCCATCAGTTAAAGGTGTGTTGAAGAAGCCATCGAGAGGTGTAATTGTAAAGTTTCTCCCATAGTCTTGTTGAAGAAGTACCTCATGGGTGAGATTGTAACAGTTTCATGTTAATATTATAATTTATTTTGATATTTCAGATTTGTCATCATTCTGTCTTATCATAGTCGATGGTATTCTTGTGTTATGTTGTTGTTTTGTTTCCAGATTACATCCACCAAACTAAAGGCTGTGCATTAGTAAATAATCATAGCACGAGGAGTTCCCGGTGAAGAATTATCATAGTGCCGGATTGGTGATGACATTTTGGTTCCGTTGCCGGGACCATTCCTCGTTGGTGGATTTTCTGGAGAGATATTCTCACTAAGTCAAAAATCAATTGGAGGGTAGAGGGTACTTACTACCCTTAGTAGTTATTGTGGGCTAAAGTGCAAACTTAGTGAATAGGAGTTACCATGATAAAGGCATTTTTGCCATGAATAGTATTTAGCCTGGTAAAGTCCAGTAGTAATTTCACGTAAGGTTATCTTTTTACCGTGAATAGTATTTACCGCAGTAACTTCACTTTTTACTGTGAATAGTGTTTACCACAGTAAAGTCATATTTTTACCGTAGTAAGTCAAGTTTTACCATAGTTTACCATGGTCATTTCTATTTTACTGTAGAAAGGTGTAAAGTCACTTTCTAGTATAGTGATTCTAATTATTTGTACACATAAGTCTTGTTGATTGTACTTGTGGTTGGTATTTCATGGTGGTTACTTTTGAAAATGGGAAAGATTCCTGTTTTTTCAGCTCAATCTAATGAAGATGCTTCTTCTTTCATTCAAGAGTTTAAACGATCTTGTATTTGTAATGGCCTTATAAGAAGGGAACAATGGACTGAATTTTTTCCTACCTTTTTGGATGGTTCAGCACTTAGGTGGTTTCAACAAACACTAGGTGATAATGTGAAAAATTCATGGGATTTATTAACTGAAAGTTTTCTTGAAGAATTTGGTGGAAACAACAGAAATATGCAGATCTCATGATCGAGATCACAAAGCTATCCCAAGGAGAGAAGGAGAAGATAAGGGATTATCATGACCCGTGTTCTAGAGCTAAGGAGGAAGCTCGATGCCCAGATCCGGAAGGAAGGACTAGCGGATGGGTTGATGAATGGCGTGGATAATATCCTCTGTAAGCACTTCATTCTTGGGATGAAGCTAGAGATCAGACAACGAGTGAAGTATGACCGCCCAGCCACCATTGAACAAGCAAAGGAGATTGCAAGAAGGCAAGAAGAAAGCATGGAAGAGGAGCCCAAAGAAATTGTTGCTAAAATAGAGCCTACACCAGCACCTTTGGTCCTGAATCCACAACCACTCCCGGTGAGCACAAATATTTCTCCTAATACATCTACTGAGTATGAAGATCTGCTAAAAAAGATGGGTCAGTTAACTATTAATCTTCTTCAAGGAAAGGAATTTAGTTCTCAGGGAGGAGATAGAGGTCCAAAAAGAAATATTTCTGAAGTTGTTTGTTATGGTTGTTATAAAAAGGGTCATTATAAGTATAATTGTCCAGATAGAGCTTCTACATCTAGTAAGGAGATAATGATAAAGGAAAAGCACCTGTGAATTCTTTTGATGTAGTAGATAAGAGTAGAAATAATGAAGTAGATGTGTTTGATAACAAAAAGAAAGAAAGAAAAAGATAATCAAGATGGAAATGATCCTAAGAAGATGAAAGAAGAAACTAGTAAGAAACATAGGAGAAGAAAGTTGGGTGTGCAGGATTTTCTGATTTCACAGGGGCAAGGACAATACTCCATCTTGGAAGATCTGTCCAAAAGGCCTGTAAATATTACATATGGTCAACTCTTGGCTATGTCTTCTAAGAAGAGGCGGGAGTTGCGAGGTGGACTCAATGCTTGAAGAAGGAAGGAGGTTGAGGTCCCTGTTTTGGAGGCAGAGGCAGATCCCTATGCTCCACAAGCTGAGGTATTATGTAATGGTATTTCAATTCATGATGTCTTAGTTGATGGAGGTGCTGCAGTTAATGTAATGACTACATGAGTCTGTAATGAATATGTTGGGTTTTTTTAAAAATTGATCGCCCTTCAACACTTATGTTAAGGTCATTAAATAAAGGAAAAACTAAACCAGAAGGTGTAGTTTCAAATGTGGCACTATCTGTTATGGGTG
>JAHRHJ020001815.1:0-17485 GCA_019776745.2 Taxus chinensis
GTAAACAATAACCAACACATCAATTATTTTCCAGAAATTTTCACTCAATCATCTTATTCAAGCACACACCATAATACATTGAGTAAAACTATGTGTAAGTCTCATTTACAAAGTATCTAAAGAAGGCCCCAAATTTGAATGTTATCTTATGACTCACCATCATGCACACTATCCCTAGAATATTGACTGCGGTCTCTCCTTGCTAAACGTGTTCCATAACATCCCACATTTTTCCTATTTACAAACCTCCTAACGTCACTAGTCATGCGTATGCTAGATTATATATTAATGATTTCTGCATAGAAATTTTGATCGCAATCGTTTATGTGATTTTACACATTTTCACACTCATCACTTAAAAACTTGTTGTGTAATTCATGTGTACGTGATGGTTGTCAACATGTTTTGTTTCTTCGACGCCCTAATAGACTTTTGGACAAAACTTTTGCTACATAACCTATATACAAAACTACCAAATTAGATAAATGGAAAAATCAAACTAAGCACCATCTCTCGCGTCACATCTTGTTTTAATGTAGAACTTAAAAAAAAACAATCCTATAAAACGAGTTTCACTTGTGCTTGAGTTCATGATTGGTTTGTTTAGTTTCTACTGTGAAACGTCATTCAACATTAGATTAGGAATGTAAGAGATTGCAACAGAAATATCTTCCAATGAATCTCTCCCGCAATTACATCCACTCAATCTCATGTTTTGGGGATGCAACTTTGTGTCAACTGCAACAAAAGAAGTTACAACGTAGTTGTCAAGATAAACCGTATTAGACAAGGAAAATTGATATCTAACACGGTGTAAATGAACCAACATGCTTTGAAAATACAAAAAATAATCACTATTTGTGTCTTAGATATTGGGTAGCACACTATTTGAAACGACTCTTCCTCGATCGAATTATGAGTAAAATTATTCATGGGATTATACAACTAGTCCGGGTATGACATCTGATTCCCTCTCGATTCTCGAAGACTACAAAATTCCTGCACTGTCTTCTCTAGTTGATAAACGCATGTAACCCCAACCGTGTGTCTCTTTAATTTTCTCTTGTTCTTGGAGTTTTGATCTACAAAAACGAAGACGATCGTTTTCCATCTGATCTTTAATAGGGGAGTTTCGTCTGTTATTAGTATAGATGGCCGTTTGTTTGTTCATGAACTATGAAGAAAAAATTGGTGCCAAAAACAACCATCATCACGAAATATGGAAAGGATACATTTAGTTTCTAAAAATTTAGGGAAAAACAAATGAAATAATAAAAAACTAAACATTACAACATGAACAACCACCATGTTATCATGTGGAAGGAATGCATGCATATCTTTCCCAACACAATCACTTCTATGAACATCATTCGTCAATGCTATCCTCGGTAAAGAAGAGTTTCCACCAGTATTTTGGTAACATACATGTGTTGCCACATATCATCCTCTCCTAATGCTCGAAGACTAAACAACTTCCCCACTAACTCGTTCAGTTTACAGACTAATGTAATCTCGACAACGAGCCTCTTTCATTTTCTCTAATTCTTGAAGTTGTGATCTATGAAAATGAGAATGGTGGCTGTCCCTTTAATATTTTCCAGGGGACTTTCACCGATACTATGTACGTACAAGTGTCGGGTCGTTCAGTAACTGCAATGCGGAAGAATAACTCAACAAAAATCCAACATGACATATGTAGGCACATTTATTTTTCAAAAATCAAGGAACTAAGACGATAGATAGTTCAAAAACACAACATTAAAAGATGAATAATAACCGTGTTATCATGTGGAAAGAACACACACATATTTTAACATGTGCTAAGAGAATCACTTAATTTAACATCAGTCATCATTGTCATCCTACCCGAAGAAGATCTATTGTCCACGTTTTCATAATGGAACTCTGTTAGCACATCATCCTACACATGCACACAGACATTTCTATCCATTTCTCTAGGATGTAATCCGAAAATCATTTTCTGATACAAATCCTCAACTGGATACAATAGAACGGAAGATATTCTCATAATGTCACACATGGGAAGAAGTTTTTGTGCTACAGTGGTTTCACTTAATTGCTCACAACCCATAGAATATTTCCCGTTCGTAAGTCTTCCATCCATCGTAGACTCATGCCATTAAAAATTGACATAAATCAACGTTGCTCGATGGTTTTTATGATTTCTTTTTCTTTCCCTGGTCTACACGTTCACTTTCTTTAGTCATCTGTGATAAGATAAAAATTAACATAATTATTTATTTGATACCAACACTAAGCATAAAGCATGTACAAATAATTCCACAAAACAATCTACTTCTCCAGATGGAGTCTCTAATTTTTTCCTAAAACATTATCACATAACTCGTTCCACACAAACATATTAAATTCGTCTCATATACACAATTATTATTGATCGAATGATGCACTATGCACAACATCAAATGAAAAATATCAAGCGCTTAAACCAAAATGACATGTACATCCGAATACAACAAAATTTACAACATAACACACGTAACAATGTAATCACTTCCATGTGAAAACTTGTTACACTTAAATATATATGGAAAAACGAGTAAAATATTTTTTTCTATGGAAGGAAAAAATCCCATTCGATATTCAAATGACATAGGTGAGAAATATTTTCAAAATTGGAAGTAAATGTCATGAAATCAAGATTGAGAACCACATCTCTATAATCTTCTCTCGTTGGAAAGTAACATATGTAACATTCCAATGTGCCCAATTTCTTAACTCGCGATATGCATGATTTTGTATCTACACCATAAAACATGTACATGGTTTGTGTATATTTGCACATAAGCAGAACAATGGATTTGGCTATTCGAAGGGCGACATAGTAGAGACATATTCGATTCATGTTTTAAGAAATGTCCAACAAATACTTCCACATAAATCAAAATTCATTGTCATACATATTCCCCTCGTCACACGGGAAATCCATCTCTCATTTTTCACCTTACACTACTTTTGTATCATTGACCAACCAAACATGAACCAAATACTCTCTACCAAGTAGCTCTGCACCAAGCAGCTCTAGACCAGCCAACTCTAAACCATTTCTTTAAGTTGTTCCGGACCAAGAAGCTTCGTACCTTCCACCTCAATAATTTTGCTTCAAGAAACTCTAAACTAAGAATCTCACGAATAGTACATCAAGAAGCTCTATACTTCACACTTTAAAATTTGAACTTCATACAGTTAGCTCTGGACCAAGCTGTTATAGATCAATCACCTTCAAAAAAAGAAACTCCAAAAAAATCAAGGCCAATCAGCTCCAGACCAGTGTATCAATAAGATCCAGACTAGTGTTTTATGTAGATCCAAATGAACCAACATTGGACCTATTCTTCAAATAGCTTAGGACTAAGGAGCTTTGTACTTCATACAAGTAGCTCCAGACTTCATATAGTTATCTCTAGACCAATAAACTTTTCACAAAGAAACTCCATACAACTTATCTCCTAACCAAGTAGCTCAAGACTTATCAACTCAAGACCAATCTATAAAGTACTCCCCAACCCAAAAAAATCATACTAGTGCTCCAAGTAGCTCCATGCCAAGTAGCTCCGAACCAAGTAGATTTGGACCATTTTTTCAAGATCTATAACAAACAACACTATACTTCACATAGTCAGCTCTAGATGTTAAATAGTGAGTTCCAGACTACATAACTTTAGATCAATGAACTTTGGACCTACCAGCTATGGAAAAATGATCTCCAAACTAGTCTATTAAGAAACTCCGGTCCAAGTAGGTCTCAATCAACTAGCTCTAGACCAATTCATTAAGTAGCTCCAGAACTAGTAGCTCAAGACCAAGTAGCTCCAAACATGACACAATGATCATCGGAATAATCATCTTTGGACAAGTGCTTCAAGAAGCTCCAGAAGAAGTAGCTTCAAACTTCACACACTCATCTCCATACTTCACATAATTATCTCTGGACTAAGAATATTTGGATAAATCATCTCGATACTAACCAACTCCAAACCAACTATCTCTAAACCAACCAACTCTAGACCATTTAGCTTTAGACAAGTTTATCAAGTAGCTCCAAACTAACTAGTTCCAGAGAATTTCTTCAAGTAGCTCCAAGCAACTTCGTACCAAGAAGCTTTAGACTTCAGACAGTCATCTCTCGACTAAAAAATAAATTTATCGTAACGTCTCTTGTTACATTTCTTGATATATATTTATTTATATTGATTCATATAATTTGTGTATAAATTTATATTCCATTCTTGGGAATCGTAACTCCTCTTTCCCTCATGGAGGGATTTATTGCACAGGTACATGAGTAACACAAAAATCCCATGTGTAGCCTCTTATTGATCCATGAGAATGACTAGACTTGTTTTTTCCATAGATAATCTTTGTTGTTCAATTTTACAGTTGTTAATTACTTAGAGCTTGCTCATTCTTTTGGAGTGCAACATTGTTGATGTGCATGGGATTCTAGTTGATCCTCACAAAATAATCTCACATGGTTTCAGAGATGCAATTCAGTAAGTATCTACTTGCATTAATCATTTTTTGAATACCTTTGGATTCATTTTTATCGCTTAATGTACAACTTTTAGTCATTTTTTGTTCGTGTTATATATGGATTAACATTTCTATTTTTTTGAGTTTGTGCTATTTGTGGTGTTTTTTTATGTGCATTTTTGAGGGGTTTTCCATATAAACTTATCTAGGTGCATCTATATTTAGTGGAATAACTTCAGTTAGATGTAATTATGGTTTCTGGTTAATTTGATTTTTGATTAAAAAATAGAATTGTTCTTGAAAATTTATGTCTTCTTGTACCCTGCCTCTCTCTACTACCCTGCTCAACCTACCACCTTATTCCTTTCCACATCTCAGTTCTCCTAAGCTATATGTTAGCTTGGCAAGATACTTGTAGATCTCACTAAGCTCCCTTTTTCCTTAGCTTCCTTGAGCTAGTTGACCCTCATCGGTTTGGCTTCCTTATTTTGTGCTTCGACCCCTATTTTTTACCAGATCAACATTTCAAATGTATCATTGGATGGCTAGGCCATTTAGATGGCTCTATCAGACTATTTTGCTCATTTTTTATTAGCTTTAATATTCTTCCCATCTTATTATGTGTCTGTTTAGCTTAGCCATGCCTTGTTCTCAGATCGTGTTGGCCATGCCTTAAAACTGCTCACCCAAGTTGGCTACATCCTAATTTCATCCAGACTATCTTGTGATTTCCTTACTAGCTCGGCAAGATCCCTTCCTTTCTTGTGGCCATGCTCGTGTTGTTCGATGATATTCTCGCCCCTGTCATCATCATTCATGTGTCAACCCTTCCTGAGCCTTCTACATTGACCCCTACATTCCTGGTCGGATCTCAAGCTCATGCTCATTCTTATGAGTTCTGTTCAACCTCCTCTCAACCTTGTCTTCTTATGCATGCACCATTTTTTGCTAGCTTACTACTATGGTTAGCCATTGGTCTTTAGCCTACTCACCCATACAAACCATTGGATTTTCAATCTGAGCCTCATCGAGCATGCCATTTTTCTTCCATGTTGCTTATCCACCTTTTCTTTAAATAAAACTTTTCCTCCCGACTTTTTAAAATTACAATCCCTTGTTTTTTCAAAATAGTTTGTTTATAATTAAATCTTAGGCTATATTTTTTAAAAACATAGGCTAATTTATTTTAGTCTAGATTTTAATTAATTTTATCTAAGTTTTGGTGTTTTAAATTCTAAATGGAATGACTAATATTAAAGTAGGTCAATTTAAAATTAGGAGATTAGTTTTTTTTATCATTAAATATTATTTTTTAATTTCAAATCATTTTTAATAATTAAATTAATTGTGAAATACAATGTTATTGGACTTTTTTGGTGCTCACATTTTGTGGAGGTGTGTAGTACTTTTTGGAAACCTCCTTTGTTTTCCAAATGACTTTCTTGTGTTCTAGAGAATTTTTGACTCATTTTGAGTCAATTTTTTGCAATATAATCAATCATGTTATTGCTTGCTAACTAGTGAGTGTGTTTTCCACTGTCTTGTGGCAAGGGATATTTTTATGCAATGTTAGATTCTATTTATCACATAGAACTATTTTTCCCTCCCCTTCTCGTATTTTTACATCGTTTTGTGCTTTCTTTTGGTGTTGAATTGTTGTGATCGCCAAAACTTAATTATGGCCTCAACGATTGAGTTTTTTTACACCTATTGTAAGATGAGTGGATGATTTTTTGAAGATGTACATTCACATATTATTGTAATCAAAACACTAAAATATAAAGTGCCACAAATAAGGGGGTGAAAATATTGTTTTTGGGTGTCTGTGTTCTTAATTTCTTTTTGCATTCTATCTTACTCTTTCCTCATGATGGATGTTATTTATTTTATTTTTCTCACACCATTTAATTTATTTGAATTGATATCTAAAATGCTTATGTTGTTACATGGTAAATGGTTATTTTGCATCACTATGGGGGTGGAAAAAGAACCAACATTTGAACATGAAAAATCTAGGTTGTCTAATGGATGTGATGAAGCCTTGGGTCTTCTTTGTATGTCCATTACTCCCAACATGCTCTTCCACATCGAGTATTCCACAACACTTGATGGATACTTGAAAAATATTGATGATATGTTTGGAAAACAAGATGGAATTGGTTGGAGAAAAAACTTCTAGTATAACTCCTAGTAATTTTTGAAAACCTACGTGATTTATTCTAAATGTTTTTCAATGTTAGGTTATTTATGAAAATATATGCAGTTGAGGAAACAAATGTCGAGTTAATATTGTTGATTTTTTCTAAGCTTAGTTTGGAATACTCAATTTTTTTATCTACCTTCCATGCCATGAAATAAGCTCTATGGGCTACATGGAAAATTCCCTCTTTTGACAACTTTGTATCCTAACTCATTCAAGAATATGATAACTTTATTCAAATAGGATCACTAAAATCCATCTCTCATGTCATTTTTTAAAGTATAGGTAAGGGCAAGGACAAGAAACAAGAAAATAAGAAAGAGAAAAAAGAATAACCTATGAATGAAACTAAGACCATATAAACCAAATCCAAATCTAACATTAATGCTTCTACTTTTGTGCCAAAAGTGAAGAAGGAAAAGTGTAAGTGTTTCTATTACAAGAAGACTGGGCATGAGGAGCATCAATGTATTAGAAAACAAATAGATCACCTGGCTCATTTACTTGAGAATTTGGTTTTAGGTGTTTGTAAGTCTATCAAATAGAATGCTCTGAAGTTTAAGTATTTAAAATAAAATGAGTCTAAATATTAGAAGAGGAAAGGAAAGGCCTTTGTAGAAAGAATTTTCCCTTCATTGATGTGGATCACTGATTCTGGTGCCTCACACTACATGGGATCTTTGCATGTTGATTTCTCCAACATCAAGCCATGTGGCATATCCCAAATCATGTTAGTTGATGATACTTCAGTTTTGGTTTCCTGTAGTGGATTGGTAAAAGGTGGAAGGTTTAACCATGTGTTAAGTGTACCCTATCTCTTTATTAATTTCATATACGTTTACCATATCACTAATCTTGATGAAGGAATATCAGTGGAATTTAATCCTAACTTGGTGATTATTAATGTGCTTTACGATGACACTACATTGGCTGAGGGAAAGGTGGATCATCCGACATTATTTTACACCTTCTCCCACTTTACGTCAGATTCGATGCCCACTACCTTACTTACTCATGTATTTGAGTTCAGTAAGTTATGACATGAGTATTTTTGTCATCTTATCTATCATTACCTTGAAAAATTGAGCCAAAATGAAATGGTCAACATGTTACTTCACATCAAAATTTCAAAGGTTCTATGTGAGGATTGTGGCCTTGGGAAGCACCCCAAATAACATTTTTGAAAAGGAAAATCTTGGAGAGATTCTCATCAGTTGGATCTTGTTCATAATGATCTTTCTTTTGATTTTCCATCTCCTTTTTTACTACAAATATTTATATAATTAACTTCATTGGAGACTTTTCACGTTATACTTGAGTGTATTTTCTCAAATAGAAATATGAATATTTTGATAACTTTCAAGGTCTCAAGGACTTATTGAGAAACAAGTTGACAGGTATATCAATATTCTTCAAATTGGCAATGGAGGTGAGTATGTGAGTAATAGGTTTGAAGTTTCTTGTACCTCTCAAGGAATTTCTTTGCAACATACAGTTACTAAGATATCCTTGTAAAATAGAGTTGTAGAAAGAAAGAAATGAATGCCTAAGGAGATGCCACTTATATGGTTCACTCTAAATCCCTTCCGCTGAAGTATTGGGCCGAAGACATGAAATTCACTTCTTAAAATTACAATCTTATTCCACACAAGGAAGTAAGAGGAATGAAACTATTGTGTGCATGGAATAGAATAAAATACCTAAGCATGAGAAGAGGTTTTTCCTAATCTGCAACTTTATGAATTTTTGTTATGACTGGTTCCTGCTTCGATGTTGGAATGCGCCATCCCTTAACCCCCGTCTTGACCTTGCTGACATCTCTACTAGCTCTTGGAAAGAAGTTGTTGTTGGCTCTTCAAAATATTATGTCCTTGGGAAACTACATCCTCGGCACATTGATGGGACTTTGTCCTTACAAATCCCTTCCTCGATCACTGAAGCTATGCAAGCCTCTAGGGAGTTGTCACTGATCGGTAAACTTATGGGGCCCATGATACCTTTGGAAGAGATTCACAAATGGGTATGTATTAAATGGGCTCCTTGTGGTCCAGTTGATATTGTTGCTCTTTCCAATGGTTTCATGCTCTTTACTTTTTCCCATAAAGAATTTTTTATCTAGCTCTGCTTGGTGGCCCTTGGTTCTTTGGTCAGAGAGGATTTTATCTCTGTCATTGGACACCCAGATTCAATGCTAAAATGGAAACCATGACCCAGGCACCGATTTGGGTTCACCTTCTAGAGCTCCCCTTGGAGTTTTGGCACTTTGTTGTCATTGAAGGCATTGCCCTCTCCATTGGTTCACTAATAGTTGTTGATCAAGCTACCAAAGTGGGTTCAAGATTTATCCATGCCAGATAATGTGTCAATGCTGATATTAGTTCACCTCTGCCATCTTCCATTGAACTCCACTCTGAGCTGGGCACTTGGGTTCAACCCATTGACTATGAATACATCCCTCAGGCTTGCTCCACCTGCAAAAGCATTGGGCATCATGCTCAGGATTTCCCATCCAAGCCAGATCCTAAGCCTAAAGATCATGTCCACTCTCTGAAGAACAAAGGCAAGTTCATTCCCAAAGTTTCAAATGAAGTCAGCACTTTGAACCCCTTTGATGTCCTTTCTGAGGAGGGTGTTTTCCCATCTTCCTCTACTCCACTTCCCCTTGTTTTTCCTCTCCTTTGTTGGACCCTCTGTTGACTCCTTTGGTTTATGTTCCTCTCTTGTCCCCACCTATCACCCCTTCCCTTCCTCCCTCTTCTCTTATTTTGTCTCCTACTCCGGCCTCATCCTCCTCTCCTTCTTGGACCTTCCTCTTACCTTTCCTCTTTTCAGTTCTTCTCTACTTGTCTCCTCTCCCTCCTTCTTCCCCTTCTCTTCGTGAGCTTTCTGGAACCTGGTCCTTCATCATGTTCCCCTTTCCCCGTTTGTTTCCCCTTCTATTTCTTTTTCCCCCCTTCGAGAGAATGCCCTCAACTCTCCTTTTGTTTCACTTTCTGTGGATAACAGTCCTGCTAAGAATACCAGAAATAACACTAAGCTGAAACTAGATGTGGGCCTCAAGAAATCCAAAGGGAGACACACAAATCAAGAAAAGCTTCAGGAGGAAGCATTTCTAAATATAGCTCAAGGCACACAGGGATGCTTTCCATTCCAAGTGGAGGTAAGCCCAAATCAAAGAAATGAATATTTTCTCTTGGAATGTACGGGGATTAAACATGCCCTAGAAAAAAAAAGAATACTCAAATATTTTAGACTCAAACACTATCCTGATATCTTGATGTTGCAAGAAACCAAACTGAAAGAGGAGGATACTCTTCATAAGTTCTGGCCTAATGCCTCTGTTGTTTCACAGGAGTCTGCTGGTAACTCTGGTGGTTTGTGCACTTTTTGGAACCCGAAGGTTCTCTTTGGGGAATGTATTATTAAAACCCCCCATTATCTGGGAATGTTTTTCCAAGAAATTGGTTCTAATGTGGGTTGGATTGCTATAAATATTTATGCTCCAAATCTTGAAAACCAGAGAGAAAAAATTTGGAAGGAGTTGTTGGAATTTCGTAATACTTGCAAGCACCTCCCATGGCTTATAGCTGGTGATTTCAATACTCCACTATACTTATTTGAGAAGCAAGGAGGAACTAGTGTCAACACTAATAGCTTGGAAGCCTTAGCTGACTTTATCAGATTGGGTGAATTTTTTGACATTGATCTTCATGGAGCTTCCTACACCTGGTCTAACAGAAGACTTGGAATCAACCATATTCAAATAAAATTGGATAGATTCCTTGTCTCTATGGATTGGATTTCTCTCTATAATGATTTCTACCTAAAATCTTCCTAAGATAGCCTCTGATCATTTCCCCTTTCTCCTCATGGATTTGCAAACCCAGAGCTCGAAACATCCTCCTTTTCGCTTTGAGCTTTCTTGGTTACAAAATCATGATTTAGAAAATCTTATCAAGGACTGGTGGATGACTGATATTCATGGCTCAGCTATGTACAGGTTCACTAAGAAGCTAAGTTTTGTTAAAAAAAGACTCAAGAATTGGAAAATTCAGGTTTTTGGGGATATCTGTAGAAGGAAGGATTTGCTCACTTTGAAATTAGCCTCTATCTTGGCAGAGATTGATTCAAAAGGAATATCTCCTCAACTCCATCAACAAGAACTATCCCTTCTTAGTGATTATCACAATACACTTGCTGAGGAAGAAGTCTATTGGATGTCAGAGATCCAAAGTGATCTGGCTTCAACAGGGTGATCGAAATACAATTTTTTTCATATGACTACTACGAAGCACAAGAGCAGGGATAAAATTAAAGATAATGTCACTATGGAGGGAACTTATCTAAATAAAGATGATGTGATTACTGTTGAATTAATCAATTACTATGCTAGCCTCCTCCATGAGGACACCCCCCATGTGAAGAGGATTGTCAGGAAATGCTTCAACACATACCCAATTTGATCACCAATGACATTAATGCCAAACTCACCCAGCCATTCTCGGTGGAGGAAGTTTGGAGAGTTTTTTTGAAATGAAAGGAGATAAATCACCAAGCCCTGATGGTTTCCCTGTGACGTTTTTTCAAACCTATTGGCATATTGTGGAACCTGATCTACATGCTGCTATTTTGGAGTTTCAGAAAAATGACCTTCTTTTAAGGGAGTGGAATAATACCTTTGTAGCCCTTGCTCCTAAATCTATGGGCTCAAAGTTGATTTCTAACTATAGGCCTATTAGTCTCTGTAACACTTCCTACAAGATTATAACCAAAATGTTGGCTTCAGGCTTAAACCTTGTATGAATAGCTTAATTTCAGAACAAAAAAACGGGTTCATTGGTGGTAGATTGATCCAAGGTGGCATTATTAATGTTCATGAAGCACTGCATTCAACTTCTCTCAAAAAATTGGCTAGTATGATCATCAAACTTGATATGCAAAAAGTGTTTGATAGAGTTAGTTGGCCCTTCTTACTCAGGGTACTGGAGAAATATGGTTTTGGGGAGAAATGGAGATCTTGGATTTACAATTGCATCTCAACTCCCAAATTCTCCATCCTCATTAATGGCATTCCGCAAGGTTATTTTCCCTCCAGTCATGGAATCAGGAAAGGGGATCCCCTTTCACCCTTCCTATTTATTCTTATGACGGACACTCTCAGCAGAGCTTTGGAAGCCGCCAAACAAGCTGGCAGCATTACTAGCATTACTACTACCTCGAGGATACCTGTAACCACTCACAGTCAATTCACTGATGACACTTTGTTGCTAGGTATTGCTTCAGTTCTGGAAGCTAAAGTTTTGAAATGAATTTTGGATTGTTATCAATCAGCTTCTGGGAAAAAGATTAATTTTAATAAGAGTAGTATTGCTTTTATTAACACTCCTGCCAACAGACAAATGAAATATTGCAGACATCTTTGGTTGCATTATTATGGATCTCCCCTCCTCCTATTTGGGTCTTCCCCTCTTCCTGGGAAGACAACTCAAGAGTTTATGGAACCTGGTTATTGACAGATTCAAAAGGAAACTTGCTGGCTGGAAAGGTTCCCTTCTCAGTCAAGCTAGAAAGCTACAACTGGTTAAGGCCACTTTATAGAATCTGTCGATATACTTTATGTCTTTGCTTGAAAATGCCTACCTCTGTTGCTTCAACTATTGAATAAATTCAAAAAAAGTTTCTTTGGTCAGGGTCAGAAGAATGAAAAATAATTCACTTAGTCTCATGGAATGTGGTTTGTAAACCGACTGCTCTTGGAGGGTTGGGCTTGTGCAGAATTGTTGATATGAATTCCTCCATGCTTGCAAAACTGGGTTGGGAAATTACAACTAATGGAAAGGCTTCCTGGATGCAGATGATGATCTCAAAATATCTTTCCTCGGTGGAAGAATTCTATGCTGAAGACATCCCGAATGGTTTGGCTATTTGGAACTCCATCAAAAGCACCAAGAAAACTGATACAGTCAGGCACCATATGGAAAATTGGGAATGGTAAGATGATTTATTTTTGGATTGATAGCTGGATTAGAGACAATGCCTTATCTACTGACCCATCCTGGGATCCAATAAGATCTAGGCTTACTAGAATATGTGGGATTTATGTTTATAACTACATTGATCACTCCTCCTCTTACCCACACTGGTTCATTCCTGGTTGGGAAGGGCGAGTCAGTATCCAACTTCAACTGATTGAAAAATTGAAGCTCTTGTTGTCGACACAATATTTTCCCATTTCTTCTATGGAGGATGCTAGGATCTGGCCACTTTTTGCTTCTGGTTCCTTTTCTGTCAAGGTCACTTATCTTTCCCTGCCACACCACTCAGAGGGCCTTACTCTTTCTCAAATTTGGTTACCACAAGTTATTCCAAAAGTGGGATTTTATACTTAGCTTGTTTCTAGAGACACCTTTCTCTCTAGTGAGAATCTCAAGTGGCGGGGTTACTCCCTCCCTAGCAGGTGTGTTCTTTGTTTTGAGGCTCTTGAAACTTCTACTCACTTACTCTTTCATTGTAACTTTTCCTTTTCTGTCTGGAGCCTCCTATTTAACATTTTTGGAGTTTCTTGGGTCTTTCCTAAGTCCATTTCGGAAGCTCTATGTCAATGGGTGCCTCTCTTTTGACATCAAATTGTTAACCTTTTCTGGAAACTTCTTCTGCCTCACACTTTATGGAACATATGGAAAGAACGTAACCTACATATTTTTAAAGAACAATACAATAATCCCCAACAAGTCTTCACCTTGGTGGCAGCTGACCTTCAAGAAAATTTGAATTGTTGTATCTGGAAACAACATAAATGTAAAATTTCTCTTAACATGCAAAAAAAGTGGTTGCACCAACTTCAAATCCCCCTTCATCCCCCCACTTCGGCTGCTTTAAGGGCTAATACTACTTGGATCCCCTCCCCCTTTAGGATGGCTTAAAGTCAACATGGATGGTGCTGATAAAGATAACCCGAGAAAATAAGGTGGAGGTGCCTCTATTAGGGATGAACTGGGTCACCAGATGGCTACCTCTGCTTCCTAATTTGGTAACGACATTAACCACTGAGCCGAAGCCCTTGATATATTAAGAGGTATGGAGCTTGCTTCTACATTTGGAAGGATCAACATCATTGTTGAAAGTGACTCCCTAAATCTGATCAACCTTCTAAATAATAAGGGTCCGGACCATTAGCAACATTATTACGGATATCAGGATTCTCCAATCTCAATTCTGCAATGTCCAGTATCAGCACATTTACAGGGAAGGTAATAGAGTGGTTGATTTGTTAGCTAATATTGGAGTTACTAATGAGAAACAACAAACCTGGGTCGGGGATTTCCCTGAATTACTTCTAAAAGCCTTTAATGATGATTATCCTAAGAAGTGTTAATTTGAGCAAGTTTTTCTCGATCACTACTAATATTGATTATTTGGACTTCAATATTACCCGCTCTAGTTCTTCCTCCACTGTTGGTGATGATTTCATTTATTATGATTTGAAGGTTTTTCTTAATGATTATACCCCTCACACGTGGGAAGCCAAGATCTCAAATTTTAAGTTTTTAATGGGGATTTTTAATCATAAATGGAGGCAGCCCTTTTGCTGGTTGGCACGTGGCAGAGGGGGTTCGCTACTTTTTATTAAGGCCCATTTTATTATTCTTTTTCACATCATCTTTCTTCTCATCTATTCAGCTCTACATAAAATGGGGAGTTCTCTGGTACAGTGGAGCCTGCAAATTGTGATGATCTGAAGAAGAATGAAGCGGTTTGGAATATTCTTTTGGAGAAGGGGGTTTCCTCATTCATTGAAAGGTTGTCTGGCACTCTGTTGTGGTGTCAACAACATGTTGTCATCCTGTAAGCGGGGTAATGTAAAAGTGGGAAAAACCAAATTTGAAATTACATCGAGAGTATTTTGTTGCAATGACATGGGCTCCCTACTAAAGGAGATATCTATTTTAAGAGGTCCTTGAAAGTAGAAAATGGCATCCTTTCTGGCTAAGAGGAAAGAAAAGGTTAGTATGTACAAATTGGGCTATGAACGGGCTTCCCTGAAGGAACCCTGGGATCATGTTGTTGAAGCAAGTTATGAGATACTTTACGCTGGAAGGCAGGTATAAGCTCATTTTTGGTCCCCAACTCTTCATTCTGGCTCATTTTCGTAATGGTATAAAGGTGAACTTAGCCAATTTCCTGTACCAGTCCTTAGATTTGTCCATTCAAAAGGCTCGCATTGGTGAAGGTCCTTTACTTCACCAAGGTTTACTTTATTTTCTTTTTAAATATGTTTTTGATGCTCGCTCTCCATGTCCCATTTTCCTCCTATTACTTGGTTTCTCTCCGTGGGCCCCTCCTCCACCTCCTCCCATCCTTCTCCTTGTCGCCTTCGTCGCCATCTTAATCCCCCACCTTCCTCTGACCCAAAAGTTGAAATTATGGGCCACCGTGATGCCGCTTCCTCCCCCCATGCTTTCTCGCCCCCCTCTTCTCCTCCCCATCAGCTGTCTCTCCCCTATGGTGGTGCTCCCACTCCCACTCCCATGTTTCCCCTTGCTTGGTGTTGCAGGTTTGGTTGTTCCTGGTTCTATTAGTGGATGATGGTTCAATTCCTGAGATTTTTCTCAGTATTACTAATGCCTACCTGGATTCTCTGGTCCCTTTTGAATTTCCCCTGGCTAATGAAAAAATGGAGTGTTCTGATGATGATGTTGTCACATGACATGATGAACACGAAGTATTTCAAGGAGTTTTCTGGATTTGTTGTGGAGGCTGCCACCAAGGACCATGTCATTGACCACTGCCACTGTGAAGAATGGAATAATTTGGACCACCGAAGTGAGGTTGCCACTGAGTTGATTCAAGGGGTCTTCGATATCATCAAAAGTACTCTCAATGTTATTAAGAAATGGAAAGAATTTACTGATGAACCTGGGGTTCATCTTCAAAATGGTTGCACGGAACTAATTCATGTTGCTGAAACTCTTGTTGACAAATTTGTTGATACTGTTGTGATGGAAGCAGTTAATGATCTTCAGAATATTATTGCTATGTAGCCCTGTGTGTAGGCATTTTTTGTTCTTTTTGGAATGTTGGTCTTTTTTGAATTTTGTCTCGTTGTACTTATGTTTTCCCATGCTTATCTGGCCATTTAGGGCCTTTTGTAACAAGGATGTGAGTCCTACCAACACCATCATCGTTTACCATATTCCAATTCCCAAAAAGAGACACAATGCCTTAGAAGTGAAGTCAAAACCTTGTATCTTTATAAGGTATCCTGATATTAATAAGGGATCCCTTGAGATTTTCTTATATTCCTTAGTACTCATCAAGCTTTTATCAATTAATCAAGTTATCACCAGTGTGCATTCTTCTAGTGTTGGATAACAGTTCAAAACACTATCTCCAGCCATTAATTTCCATTATAGCTATGCATCTAGAGTATTTTAGTATGTTCAAGCATGTAGAAATCTAAGAAGGAATCAACGAATTGTCTTCCTCCTAGCAATTAATGCATCTTTCTTCTCCTTACACCTAAAAAAATTAAGGCTGTTGAATCCTTACTTAATCTAACTATACTGATGATTAAGGTTGTTGATCCCTTACTCAATCAGAAAAAATTAAGGTTGTTGATCCATCACATGATGATCCTAATATTTCCTCATCGGTCCTATCTTGGATCAGGAATATTTTACAATATGCATTATGCAGTCAAAATGGATACAGATATTTCTATAGTGACCAGAAAATAAGGAATCATTAAGACTTCAATGGACCCCATTCCTTCATATCCACTTTTGACCCTTAGTCCTTCTGAGAGGCTTCTAGATTAGAAAAAGAACTCATTCTACAGTCTTCGGGGAAAAATATTAGTTTGTCTTCAACTCAAGCAAGACTCTGTTCATTGCAGTATGTTGTACACCTATTACAAAATGCTTCCAAATTTGATAGAATGTAAGTGATTCTACTCATTGAAATTATGGTGGTGATGGAGATGTCGAGAAGTATAAAGTAGAACTTGTAGCTAAGGGTTTCTCTTAGGTAGCTACAGGTGATTATTATGAGACCTTTACTCCCATTACAAATATGACTTCCATTCAAGTTGAGCATCATTTCATAACTGGTTCAACTAGATGTGATGTCTATCATATGGATATTAAGAGCTTCTACCATCATTTGCATCTAGAGGAAGATGTATAAATGGTACGTACAACTTGGGGTCAAATCCAAAAGATTTGTCACTCAGCTACAATTTAAAGCAAATCCAACAATGGTGTCAAACAAGCCCATAAAGCTCTCTGATATGCAAATATGGTCAACAGAAAACATGTATTAGGGTTCACTAGGTTTCACTCTGACGCTAAGGACTTCAATACCTATGGTAGGACTAAATATCCACGATCATCCTGCATAAAAAAATGAAGGTTGAATTGTTGATCATGGGTATCTCTTCCTTGATCATTTATCTTTTGAATACTGCATTAGCAAAAAAAATCAATTATTGACTTAGGTTTGTTTCACTAATTTATTGGGATACAAATTTCACAATTTTACTCAAGAATTGTGATTTCCTAAACAAAGTATGCCCTTGATTAGATATCTAGATGTAACATTTATTATTGTAAAAATTGTCCTACTCTTTTCCTTTACAGGGTTAAGTTAGTTGTAAATTGCTCTGCTCACATATTCAATGGTACCCTTTATCACAAGTTAGTGGGGAGATTGATCTATCTGACTCACACTTTGTTGGATCTTTAGTATACTATTGGGATAATGTGTATATTTACA
>JAHRHJ020001816.1:0-17468 GCA_019776745.2 Taxus chinensis
ACGGGAGGTTTTTTCAAATGCAAGGATGTTGGAGGGGTTGCGTGGATGAAGAGATACTCATGTTTTATTTTTAAATGAATGTGGATCTAGTGGGAGGATTTGGTGAGGATGTGGGTTGTTGAGTAGTTGTTTCCTGTGAAGAATTACATTAAGGTAAAAAAATGGGAACTGAAGACACACACTAGATGTTTTTGGTCGAATGCTAGAGGTAATAATATATCTACTAAATAATGGGTTTGTGATTTTGATCAATGAGATGTGAAAAATGACATGAAGGATCCAACACATAAGGTTGTGGTTCAAGTAATGATGACTGAAGATGAACATATCTAGCTATAAGATAGGCATTAAAGTCTACAGGGTTTGAATCTAAGATCTTTGAAAACATGGGATCCCCACAATCAAATAAATGGGGTCTGAAGGGTTCAGGTATCTCAGATGAAGCAGAATAGCTACTAGGAGAATGTGGTTATTCTTAATCTCATTTTTTAGTTGTTGATAGGAAAGTTTCTCATTGATCAATGAGTCATTAAGCATCTTCTATACATGCTTGAGGATGTTGTAAGGTTTGTTGATAGTGTTGTGTGGATTGTTGGAATGGGATAGACATGTTTTTAGAAGTATGGATACAACATTATTATCTTGTAAGCACCATAATGAAAAATATACAATCACCTAACACAATGAAAGAAAATCTAGATGAGTTGATTACAAGAAATAAGAAAGTCACATAAAAAATATTTTGATTCTTTGAATTAATTTAGAAAGGTTAAATGTGTAAAATGGGTGATGGGGTCCTAGGAAAGGGCTATTTATGGATGGTTTTAGGAACATTTAAGGCTGGAGTCCTCGATATACCTGATAGTAACCGAGGCCAAAATATTTGTTGGTGTTGATACAGTAGCCCTTTCCAAATCTATGAGTGTTACAATAAATATAGAGATACATTCTACAATATTTTCTACCAGGAGGTTACATATAGGAGTTTCTTACACATTACAATTGAACAAGAATGTCACATCTATTCTTATTTTTAGAAAATAAACACACAACTGAAAAAATATGGCCACCAAATCTTCATGCAGCCTCGTTGATGGTGCCTGACGAGAGGTTGTTGATTAACCTCCTTCCTCCGTTGCCTCTAATCTCCATTAATGTCCCTGCTAACTCAACAAAAAGTATATTCGAGGACAATACGCATTCCCTGTCGCGATACAAGGCGGGGTCAAGGGGTAGAGCCCCAAAAGCTAGGAATGGTTTTCATTTGCATTTTCCCTTTAAAATTGAGTGTCAGATTACACCGAAAATGAACTCATTTGTCCTTTTTTTATATTAAAAACTTTTCAAATCAATTTTGATGATGACTCTTTATTATATAGACACAACACAAATGATATAGAAATTTTTTTACAACTTGAATAGTACAACAACGGTATTTGAAATGAAACAATACTAAAAAAATCTATGTATTATTCGGTAACACATACATAACCATCGAGTTATTGAAAACGAAGACTATATAAACTAAAAACCTTGAACTAGACAAATTTTTATTACTATTGAAAGACCTAAACCACCGAATGAAATCTGAAGCTTAAAATAATTTCTAAGTGAAGATAATAAACAAAACCAAACTACTAATACAGAGACAACTATATCTTTAAAAATACCCAAATAATACCATTATCTGAAACTTTGAATGGAATGAAAAATGACACAGACGCTGGGTTATTGGTGTCAAAAGTGGATCCATCAAACTAATGTTTCAGTTGTAGATTTGCAAACTCTAGATTACAAGGATATGCTAATCACCAAATCCCTGAATACTGAATACAAATTTGACTATCCACGTATTTTCAGCAATTTCTAATCTACTTTAGATTGGATGAAAGTTTGTGTCAAGAGCTCTACGCAGGCATGTAGATCATAAAATAATGACATTTCTTTGCACAGAGACATTTCAGGGAAAATGAATAAGGCTTGCATTCTAATACACTCTCGAGTATTAGGAGATCAGATTCGGGTTAGATCCAGCGAGACATGCTATGTGTACACTCTGATGGCGAGTCAAGAAACACTGGAAATGATGCAATTTTAAGCCCTCATTTGAATTGAAAATCAAATATATGACCTGGGTCAAAAACATTGCCCACCTCACCAATACAGCCAAACCACAAAACTTCAGCTATAAGGGAATTGAAAAATTCAAAATAAGAATTTTTTTTCACAACAAAAACTAAAATATGTAAAATTAATTATCTCTTCATTAGTCGGGTCAGCCAAGAATCACAGTGGCTCTTCCTCGTATAACACATCACAGTTCCATTATTGAACTTGATCACCTACTCTAATACCACTGTTAAACAGTGCACTATAATATAAAAAACAAACACCGAATATTATAATATAGAATTTTGAAATCATTCGGGATATTTTATTCATATGAGATATTACATTATATAGGATAATGACATACTTAGAATACAGAGTTAACCCTTATCACATTCCCACTTATCTCTCCAACATGATTCTCTCAACCTTCCACAAATCTCTCCCAAATCACAACCCATTATTCTAAATTGTATTATTAATAATGTTACACAATATATTCGTAACAACTCCCTTTTTAATTTTTTAATTTTTGACTTTTTTAGAAAAGAAATAACTTTGCAAACAAAATCCACCAAAGCATAAACCTGTAAAAAGGTTAGCAAAAAATAGAAAACAAAAAAGAAAATGGTGTCAGGAGCTAACTGGTTGAGTAATCAAAAGCAATCACATAGATCATCGGTGATTGATAGAATTTCTAGCGATTCATGCAATCGTAGGTAATTTGAACGAATCATTGGAGATTATAGAGCAGAAGGCCACAAATTGAATTTTTAATAAAATCAAAATGAAGAAAGTGACAAGTGTCCCACTGGGCGTGCCAAAAATTTTAGATATGTTTGTACTTTCCTACTATAAATTAATGAAGACAAATAATAAAAATAAAAATGACCTCAGAAGATGATGGGTTTTACTGTGATGATGGATGTTGAAGTTGATTCTTGATCGAAGTTGGTTGATTCTCGATGAAAGTGCAAGTCATCTTGTCCTGTAAAGTAACCTGTGCTTAGAGACACTAAACAAGAAGGATTAGATAAATGGATAGATGAGCTGCTCGGAAAAGGCCGCTTGCAAAGATTCCAAAGGGAATTCCTTGGAGGATGTTCATCTTGCTTTGTAACAATTAAGTGAATTGATAAAGATAATGTTAATGATAGATAACAATAGACAAATGATAAATGGATAGTAGCAAAGAAGCCCTAGAACTTCAATGTTGAAAGGGAGGTCTTGTGTGGCTTCGAAGGTGGCCCAAGCGTAAGTGTAGATGCGATTTCTACACATGTTCTCAAAGTAATCATACCAGAAGTCGTCAGTCTCTTGTTGGATATAATGGAGGAATTCAAATCTGATCCTCAATGTCTTGTTCGTCAACGGTGTATCAGATTGCACAAAGTGTGAGTCTCATGTAGAGATGTTGTACTGCTCCCAAAAGAAAGGGGTGTTGAACTAGGGGAAAGGCTCATAAATTACTTGTAATGTGGATGAGAATGGCCAAGAACTTCCATGTAAAAGAGAGCCATACTTGGAAGTAACAATGTTAAATGCAAAGAGTTTGATGAAACTATGATATAAAACTGATAAACTGATAAAAAGATAAATTTGACAGGAATCGCTGGCGATTTAGGCTAATTGCTAGCGATTAGTGTGAATCATTGGGGATTGTATGAATTTTTTGACTGAAATCAGAATTTTAAAGTTTCTAAAATGATATTTTTTATTGATCTGAAGGTTGTTATATGACTTGAAAAATGATAAAGTGAGATATGAAGAATACACTTGAATGGATGTGGAACTAAAAGATACCTCAAATATTTAGTGGAAAATGATTTGAGTTTGTAAGTTATCTAGTCAGATGTCGCTTGAGGAGGTGAGATGATACAAATGGCCACAAAAATGCTTGAAAGTGATTGATGTCGATGTCATGATAGTGCTTGAAGATGTCATGGATGTTGCCGTGTCATAAAATTGAAGTGCAGGATTGAAAAGGATGTCCAAGATTCAAGATTGAAGATCCCTGAGAGAAAGCACACAATTGCTATTTATAAATGTTGAGTGATTCAAGTTGAATTACCGAGACGATCCCAGTTTTTTTTAGGGAAACAACTAGCAAGAAGTGGTTAAAAATCACTTCTAATCAAAGGATTTTTAGTTCAATGGGGTGCAGGGTAAATGACTAAGAGGAATGTTGGAAGGACAAGGTGAAGAGGTTAAGGAGGTTATGATAATGTTGAGAAGTTATTTATTTAGTTTTGGTCTTTATTTAATTTCAGTATCCAAGTGGTTTTGGGTGGTTTTAGAGATGAGATTAAATGATATTTTACAGCTGTGAAGAATGATTTACATGAGGTGTGAGAGAATATTTACATGGAGTAAGTATTTTGGAAGATTTAGACTTAGGATAAGAGATGTATGGATTTGAATAACGTGTTTAAATGATTTGCTTTATATTAATATAATTGTGAAGATAGTATATATGATGAGGGAAATTAGCGATGTAAATTTTGAGTGTCTACACAAGGCTTCACCAAGAGAGGGAACTTCCAAAAGACCTCTTACATCACTATGGATTAACTCAAGCAAGTTAGAGGAATTAGACTCATGATGTTTGTGAAATTGTTTAACATGTTGCTTGTCACTTTCACGAGATTCATTATTTGATTTAATATTAGAGAGGCCTATCAAAAGGTTAAGGAAAAACATTCTATACAAACTCTTAAAGTTCACATTCCCAAGCCTTTCATGCCACAATTGAACATTATTACAACAACAAGAAGAAAAACATGTTTCCGACACAAATCCATCAAATATATACAAACCCTTTTTCTATATACTAGCTGTAATAATTTTACCAAGATTATTCTTCACATACCATTTATCTTTCAATAACACAAATTTACAGTTTTCTCTAGTTAATTTTGAACAAGATAAAATCATCTTTTTTAAAGTTAGAAAAAAATAAAAGATTTCTAATAGTTCCATTTTCTAATTTAACAGTTCCACAACTTTTAGACCTAATTACAATATTATCACCTAGATATATATTTTCATGACATTCCATAAAATTTGAAATAATTTCATAAATATATGTCATATGCCTAGAAGCGCCACTATAAAGGATTCATTCATTGTCATTAGAGACAGAGAGCAGTATAAAGAGCAATAATTTGCTCAACATTGTTAACATGATTATGATTTTTATTCTTTTTTTATTCAATTTTTCTTACCTTTAACATTTTTATTGATTATTTTAATTAGAATAACACTCAGCTACTTTATGACCAAATTTACTATATTTAGTACAAGTTTCATCAAGCTTGATTGTAAAATTTTGATTATTCCTATTATTCTTAGCATTATATTTGATCTTAGATTTAAAGTTTGATTTTTTATTAGCATTATTGTTATTCTGATTTTTAACATATTTCTGATTTTAGGAGAACAATCCCTGAGAGGCATTTTATTTTAAATCAAAATTCTCCATTACTTTTTCATCTTGAATTAGGATAGATGATAGAGTATTCAAATCAAGTAAATCATATGCATTTTGATACTCAGGATTCAAAATAGTGATATAATTTTAGAATTTTTCATGTATGTTAATTCAAATAATAAAATACAAGTTATCTTGAAATAATTAAAAGTTACAACCATCTAAATGTGCCTTAATGTTTTTAATCTTAGCTAAGTAATTAACTATCTTCTCATCTCCTTTCATTGGAGTTGTAAGCAATTCCATGATTAGTTCATTTATCTTAAAAAGGTGAATACCATTATGCATAGTTTTCAATTGAATCCATGCATCAGCTGAAGACTCCATGTAAAAATAATCGTCTTTAATTTTTTACAACAAGATTGACATGGCCTCTTGAGATTTTTGGAAGAAAACACTTAAGCTTTTGGGTTAGCTTGTCTCCTAGTGGGCCGTTTTTTAACACCATTAACTAAATCCCATAGCTTTATTTCCATAAAGATGGATTTTACCGTAACTCTCTAAATAATATAGTTAGTACCACTTAACTACTGAGATTTATCCATTAAGAAATTAGATGAACTAGTCATACCTCAAAAAACTTAGCAAATTAGAGAAAAATAGTTATATAAGATTTTAATAGTTGCATAGATTTGTAGTTAGAGTTCTATGGATTTAACAAAGCACATATTTATGTAGAATGAAGATAATAGAATTTTGCGTAATTGAAACAAAGGGGATTAATTGTAACTCAATAAACACTCTTAAACAAAGTATGATAATTAAGAAGGGAGGATGCAAAATACAAAGAACAAACTACGAAGAAAGAGACAAGAAGATAAAACCTTTTCAAGTATGGAAGCCACAAAACAAAGAAACAATGTTCAATGGGATTGAAAAAAAATGAAAATTTGAACATCTCAATGAAGACCTTTAAACAAGGTATGAAAACCCAGAAGATAAACCTATAAACAAGAAAAACAAGCCATGAGACAACAAACAAGGAGATATAAATTTTTCAAATTTGAAATCTGCGGAACAAGGAAAAATGTTCCGAAGGATTTGAAGAAATGAAGATTTTGCAACTTTTATTGAAATATTAAAATAAGGTATAGAAACATAGAAGATAATCCACAAAACAAGAAAACCATTCCATGAGAATTTGTGAGGAAAAAAAAAGAAGTTATAGAATTTCCAAGTTTAGAAGCTACAGAACAAAGAAACAGTGTTCCACAGGTTTTTTAAACTTTTAGTGTTCCACATAAATTTAAGGTAAAAGCTATGAAGCAAATGAGTGCAAAAAAAATATGTGAAACAAATACCTCCAAAAATAGTGTTTCACGAAAATTTAAATTAAAAATCTTGAAAAAAAGAAAGTCCATGGAACAAATTATTTTTGCAAAAAGCCACAAAATTAAAGAGTTCCGCACAACAAGAAAAAATCCATGCAACAAATAAGGTTATGAAAAATAAAGAAAATTTTTGAAAAGCAAAGAAAATTCTGCACAACAAGGTAGAATGTTGTGGAGCCAAGAAAGTTCCACACAACACACAAAAACACTGTGCAACAAGGAGAAAGTTACGCAATACTGGAAAACGATGAGGATTGGTTGCAGATGACCAAAAAAATTCATTTGTTAGTGCTCACAGTAATTTATGTTTTACCGTTTTAATTAGTAATTAGTATCTAATGTGTGGTAAATAAATAATTTAGTATATTATTTAGGGTGAGTGAGGTTGTTTGTAAGAACTCACATAGGTTGAATTTTTGTTATAGCTACCTCCTAAATTATAGGAGATTTATATTCCTATTTATATGGGTTCTTGTAATATGAAGTTTAACATGTTGAGTAGAAGATAACTTTTGTTCATGACAATATGTGATTGTACCATCAATATTTACCGATTGGGCTTAGAATGTGAGTATTTTTCTTAGCAAGAGAACATAGCCAAATTTGCCATCACCAAATGACAAGTTACCAAATTTTAGTGTCTACATGGGGCTCAAAAAACAAAACTCGCTTCTTTTGACGAATATTAGTGAGTTCTCAAAAAACGAAAACTCGCTTTGCATTCGATTATTGAGAAAGTGCATCTTATTTCTTGGAACAGTAATAAAGTAGCAAAACCTTGCAAAACCATGGTAAAAAATAGGTATGTTTTTAGTGGCATGTGTTATCCCTCCATTATTATCAAACCCCTTGATGGGAGCCATTTTTTGAATTTAATACACCAATTATAATGTGATTCAACATGGATTCCAATGTGATATAAGTAATCAACCTTTATCTCTTTCAATTACCAACTCAATACAACATAATAAATGTTAAACTCTCTTAAAATTTCCTTAAATGGTTGAATGTTTCTCCAAATGCTTGTAATTGTTTTTAACTTAATGATGCTTCTCTCTCATTCATTTCTACAATTGATTCCTTGTATGAATATCCTAAATGCACTCATATACATACGTATTTATGGACTTATTGAATTTAAATTAGAACCCTATAAAAGTGCATGTTGACACACAAAAGGTAGGAAAAGTTGACAAAAAAAAAGGATAAAAACCCATGGTTTAGTTAACTTTGAATGATATTATGGGAAATTGTGCCTTGGTTCTTCAAGTGAATGCAACCTTAATATTTGAGCACTTTAATCTACACAAAAGAAAACTTTAAAAAAATAGTATTTTAGGTGGTTGGGGAATGTTCCTCAGTCAAATCCCTAACTATTTTAAGGTAAGCAAAATTGGCATGATAAGAAATTGATAAGACCATGATAAAAAATGACCAAAAAATATTGATATAGCTGATCAAAGGCATGCAAGGACCCGCCAAATAAATATAAGTTGATTGACAATTATTGTAATATGCATTGAATGATAGTAAAATCACATAACAATAGCAAGTCAGTCACCTAAACAACTGAGACATGTAAGATTTTTTGTAGAATTTGATCGTCACGTGATTATAGCCATTCTTTGCAAATTATCCTGTCACTCTTAAGAAAACCTAAAAACTCCAAAAGATACACGAACGAAGTGACGAAAAAGTCTTGGAAAAGGATGATAAAGAAATCCATTAATGTCTTGGCTTTTATATATTTTTGGATTATGTTGAGGTGTGCATGAAAATGTCAAATGTTTTGTAGCTTCTATTATTTTTAGATGTGTTTGACAAAAATTTTTATGCAAAGTTTGTCTTTACAATTTCTTTTTGTTTTAAACAAGTTTTAATGTTTCTAAGGATTTACCATAGCGTTTAATGATTTTTTTTTTGTTTTAGACGTATTTTACTAGATTTTATGATTTTAAATGCTCCATGTTTTGATGAGGATTTACAATATTTTATTATTGTATTTGAGTTGTTCCACCCAAATTAATAATGATTTTTACTGTGTAAGGTCAAATTCCTTCTAATATCTAGAAGAATGACTTAAAAAATATAGCTGAAGAAAAAGTGTCTTATTAGATTGCAAGAAGAATAAACTTGTATATAAACAATTAAATAATAAGAATTTCATTAATTGCAATAATGCAAATGTAATATAAACATGTAATTATAATTCCCCAAAAACTTATTGATATACATATTAATAATATATGAGCTAGTGATTTACTATTATTTTTTAATTAATTGTGATAGTGACAGACCTAATACAACTATTAATTACAAGCTATGAAGAACTTGTAAATGATTAATGTAACATTGACAATAGTTTATTTATTATATTTATAAATATAATGTTAGATGTTTAAATTTCATTCATAATTTAATGTATACATTTCGATCATATTTAACTAGATAGAGAACATTATAACTTAGTCAATTTAACTCAAAAATAATAAACCCAAGAACAATTTTTATTTCATGTCCATTTAAATGCCATTTATATTCCTAACCTTGTGTTTGACCTCTCCGCACTTCCACATTGAACCCTTATTTTTTTAATTGAATGTCATATGGACATAAATTTCCAATTAAAAAACTCATTCTCAAAAGATTTTTATGTATGGACAGTAATTATTGTAAGAAGATTTAAACATATTATATGAAATTGAATTATCAAAATGTCCCACCATAGATGGTTTGAAATTCGACATCCCATTGCCAAAAAGAGACGATGAAGGATTTTTTTAATTCATACCAAGTGATAAAAGATGTCATCCCATGTCCACAAAGAGATGATAAAGCCAAAAGAGACGATGAAGGATTTTACGCAAACTGACAATGATGTAAAACCAAAAGTTTGAAAACCATTCCTGGAGGTAATTTACTACTTTGGTCAATTAATAATTCATGAATGAATGACAGAGGAGGGTGTGGAGATGATAAAGTCACTAAGAGAGCTAGAGATATTTGTTAGGAATTCATTTGTTAGTGCTCACAGTAATTTATGTTTTACCGTTTTAATTAGTAATTAGTATCTAATGTGTGGTAAATAAATAATTTAGTATATTATTTAGGGTGAGTGAGGTTGTTTGTAAGAACTCACATAGGTTGAATTTTTGTTATAGCTACCTCCTAAATTATAGGAGAGATATATTCCTATTTATATGGGTTCTTGTAATATGAAGTTAATGTGTTGAATATAATATTTTTTTTTTGTTCAATCTGGTGCTCTTCTTTCAAAAAACACAATTCCAATCACTCAAAAGGTTGCAGAAGATAAGAATAAAACAAAAACATGATTTTGATCTTCCTTAATTATTTAAAACTTCTAAATTTAAATTATTTCATAGAGAAATGGAGTTTTATACATGTACACCTTGAAAAAATCGTGAAGCAAAGAAAAAGGTGTCGTGGATTTTGAAATCTTTCAAGCAATTTTATTCAAACTGATCTATAGATTAATTTTCCCCTACAAAATAGATTTATCCTGCACAACCACAAAGTTCTTACTTTGATACCATGTTAGGAAAGACGGGGATAAATAATAAACCACAGCTTGTATATCCACTATATAAAAAAACCAAGGATTATAGTTTATGAATATACAACAAATTATAATGAATTAGATTAAATTAAATCATAGATTGCATGCATAACAATGAAATTAAATAACATATAACACAATATTTAAGTGGGAAAACATTTTGGTAAAAAACCTTCTAAAAATATCACTTAACTTTATTGAGAATTGAATTTAACCTAGCACTCCCACTATTTCCTTTATCCCACACAATTATGACCTTAGAAAGGTTTTATAAACATTCTCTCAATACATAGTACTAGCTTGCATATTTCACATTCATGTTTCTTGCTTCCACTCACATATAGCTCCCATCATTCATCATAATTTTTGTAACCAATATCAAATGAGATCACCCTATTATATACAGGGTGGGTGATGTGTTTTACCACTTCAATCTTATAATTCAAATTTGAATTAACAACTGCCTTACACTGGTCGTCATGGGGATCAACTTACTTATGTTTTAACCAAATCCTTTTAACACTCTTTGATAGGTTTTTAATTAAGTGGTTTCTTGCTTAATATTACAAACCCCAACATTTTTGTGACTAGCTAATTATAATGGCTGTTATATTGTATGTTATTTTATTTGAGGACTAGTTTTTGTGAATGCTTACCATCCTAAAAGAAATAGTTGTTAGATTCGGCTTTGTAAAAAATGTGGATCATTCATGTACTTATTAACATTTTGCCATTAGAAATTTAATTTTATGTCGACAAAGTAAAATTTTATTATAAGCTATTACAAGAAACGACAACCAAACGTGATTATATTTCCCACAAGTAATAGTGCAAATTCTTTCTATTTTTTGCAATTTTAAGTATTTTTTTATATATTAATCTAGAACAGTGATTAAAAATATTGAATATATATGGGCTTTTGAAGTGTTTATTTTTAATACTCAATAATGTAAACAATTTCATAATTTACATTGAACAGGCCAAAAAAATTGATGTTATCATTCTCTTCTATGGTTACATAACTAATTTGCAACATACTTAAAGATGTTATAATGCTCATAGGAGAGTTGTTATTTTAAGTTTAAATTATATCTAATTGTCCATTCCTCTTGAAAGAGGGATGTAAATATTTAACATGGAATGGAACATGTCCTACTAAAATATGTCTTTAACTATACTTCAATTCCCTAAATGAGAAATTTGCTACTGGCTTATCTATTTTCAAATTTTAATGTTTCTATCTATTTTTATATATATATGAAGATGCTAGAGTATGACGCAGTTCACTCTAACAAGTTGGTTTAGATTTATTAAAAATTACTTTAAAATGGTAACCAGTGTAAAAAATGATCCCTTTGTTCTTATCCAAATTTTGTAGATCGTTTTACAATCATAGACTTCTGAATCTCCAAGAAGTGGAGTTGGGATATTCTCAATAGCTTGTTAGAACCAACATTCTTGAGATCGTCCGGACAAAAAAAAATCCAAAAATTGTCAAAACTGGTAGATATGGCTAAAGCATTCTCGAGGGAACTCAAAGCGGATTGTTAAAATAGAAAAAAGGTTCTATATAAGTTACTCATTTTCGTCAATATTCTATTTCATTTTTCTCCAACTGATGATAAAATATAATTATTTACAATTTTTCCACCAAAGTGTAAAAAACAATTATTACATCGAAGGTGTTGCCCATTTCGATTTGAGGTTTCTTGGTTTGATAGTGGATAGAGATTGGGATGGCTAGAATATAATGTGCAGGGATGTTAACAGCACAAATCAAACTACACCATCCATGTATGTGGGGTTCCAAAAGTGGCTTTCTATACTTCTGGATAATTTTCGATGCTTGTGATGCATTATTTCATGAAGTACATGACACAAAATAATGTGGAAGGAGATGAAGAGTATTTTTATGTTCTCAACCTATGTTTTGAATTCAAGATGCACAAGTCCAACATGCCTGTCATTATCTACAACATAGAGACACATCACATGCACAATTTTTTTACACACTCCTTTGTCCATCCACGTTCTTTGGTTGTTTCTATTATCTCTCTCACACACATCTGTCATTTCTACACCCAATTTTGGTTAGGTCATACTGATATATGTCTGTCATTCTTTTCACATCTGTCATAATTTATCTTAGGAAACTAGCACCCATTATTGACAGTAACACCCATGTGCTCTTGTCCAATCTAGGTGCTCCTTTCCTCTTTATTATTTTTTTACACTTTTTGACATTTGTGGTGATCCGTTCTAGTTTTCTTCTCCCTATCTTGAGCTCATAGTCAACCTTTTGTGTCACTAGTGTCGAAATTCAAACAAGATACACACACACACACACACACACACACACACACACACACACACTATTATATTGATGGGAAATTCTAAAGGGAAATCAAATCTACATATTATCACTACCATCAAAGGGACTACATTTTTAGGATTTGTACTCTGTATACACTGCATAGGGAGGGTAAGTGTTGAATTCCATCTCATAAATTTGCATTTTTTTCTATCCATAGCCTAATATCTTAACATCATTAGTGTGAGGGACACCTAAGGACATTATTTCACACACAAGCACAAAGAACTACATGGAGTCTAGAATGTAGTGCAGTGCTTGCTCATAAGTTTCACTCTTTGGGTGCTGTCAAAGTCATTCTTCTACTTCATATATTACATATTCATTCTAATTTGATGTGTCTTTAAGCTTGTGCAGGTAGCTAGGGGTTATTTTACAAGTACATGTACCCTTGATGATCAAAGTACGAATAGCAGGTTGGTCAATATGAATAAGTGTAAATCCCTAGCGACACATAAGATATCAAATTCTAAGCAATTGTGCAGTCACCAGTACCCATAAGTGGGCTCTGGTGCCCAAATTCCCTTGCCCTAGCCCAAGTGCTCATGTCCAAATTTTTTTGCAAGTTCCAAAATTTATATTGAACATTTTTGATACTCTGCCCAACCTATTCATCATTTTTTTTGTTAAGATTTGTTCCAGGATAAGCATAAATCATATAATTCTCTTATCTTTCCTATTTTCTTACAAGGTTGCATCATTGGAGTATTTAGTATTTGTATTCTACTATATTTTATCATATTAGTGACTCTTAAATTAGATTTAATAATTCTATTTTTATTGAAACATTTGGTGAATCCCTCTCTTATCCGAACTCCTTGCCCTAGGATCCCTAAAACCCTCATGGCTAAAAAAGCTCCTCTTTTCCCAAGAAGGCTATGGAACATATTAGTGTGCAACCTATCCTTGATGATGTTGTACAAGATAAACTTAGTGATCTTTATCATCATGCTCAATGTGATTCCTAATCTCCAACAACGTCCTTACGTTCGAACACAGCCATCCATACTAATTTTCATAACTCTAGCATTTGCATAGTTTCACCAAACCAAAAATTCCACTTCATATTCTCCTTGTTCTTCCATAAGCCACACTTTTCTGCCTTCTCCACCTTCTGGTACTAATAGTATAGCACATGATAACACTATTATAGATTCTTTGTTTGGTCTTTCTCGTGCAATGTAGATAGAAATAATGTTGCTTCATTGTTGAAATGTACATGTGCATGATGTTATTCTACTAATAGTCCCAAATGCATGTAAAGGCTATATCTTATAGTTCTGTAAATGTTTACAATGATTGCAATGATAATCTCAGGTGACTTCCTCTACTACTTGTCTATATGTTGAGGGATACTCTTGGTGAACCACTTCCATGTTAAAATATGTCTGGTAGTGATGTAGGCTATCGTTGTGATCATGAAATTTTTAGTATTGATCTTACTCCTCTCACATCTATTGAATGTGAATTTAGTATTCCTTGTTCTTCTCTTTTTGAGGTCATTTCACATGATGATTCTATTCCTGCTAGTAGTACACCTCTTCTTATATCTTATGAGTCTAAATTTGGAATTCCCATAGATCTTCCATGTTCCTCTACTCCTCTCCTGCCTCTTTCTTCTTCTTCTACAAATGATATTCATGATGATTATACTATTACTACTAGTACACCTCTTATTATTTCTTCCACATCTACATCTAGCATTCCAATAAATATTTCATGTTATTCTCCTCCTTCCACCTCCACTCCTTATCGCATTCCCATGATCACTCACAATGGAAAACTTCAACCTCTCAATGTGCCTCTCATTTCTTCTTTCATCCCCTCACATGATATTCTATCTCTCATGCATGTTATCGGTAATTTGCAAGCCCAAGTTCATACTCTTATGCTTGAAAGTAAAGCCTATTATCCTTCCATTGATAATGATTCTTTGCATGGCAATCCTATTCCTAAAAAGATTCAAAATTCTACTTTCCCAAAAGACTTCATCATGCCTAACTTCTCATGCTTTGATGGCACTAGAAATCCTTATCTACATCTTAAGAATTTTTTATCAACCATGTCTACTTATTTTATTGATTTCTTTTTGCTCAAAGCATTCCTCCATAGTCTTATTGATCATGCTCTTCAATGGTACACTCATTTACCTTATGGATCTATTAGTACTTACTATGATATGGAAGATGTTTTTCTTAGGTGATTTATGGTTAATAATGGACCTAGAGTTATAAATGATCATTTATCTACTTTGCATCAAGGAAAGAAAGAACCCATTATAGATTACATTTTACGCTTTAATTATTGTATGAATCAATTAATATTTGAGCCCGTTGATTTAGAAAAGCAGTTAATCTTTTGTTATGGGTTGATTACTGCATTGAAAGAAAAATTATTATATGATACATGTGAATATTTTACACTTTTGTGCTATAAATTTATAGATCTAGAACATAATTTAATTGTTGCACATGTTCTATCACCCACTTCTACTATATTTCTTTGTGTACTACTTCTCCTCTTCCATCTGTTAAACCTCCTCCACATTCACAATCTCCACCTCTGCTTAAGCATATTCCTTCACCTCCACCACATCGGCATACACCTAAGTCTTCTCCACCTCATCAGGAACCATTGCACTTTCCATATGCTTCTAAGCCCCAATGTCTTGCATACTTTTCTTAATAAGCCGCTAATCCACTTGCCTTATAATCAACATCATCCTCCTCATTTATTGCATCGCCAGTGTGATCACCCTTATTGCAATTTTCACCATATCAATGACCACCATGACAATAATTTTTGTGCTCTACATGATAGATTACGATAATTAGAAGAAAAAGGTGGCATTTCCTTCATCTATTTCTCTTGTGAGTGGTATCTTTCTCCCATTCCATATAAGTGTGCTTCCACCACTCTTCACTTCTCCTCACTCCCACGTACTTATCGGTTTTCTTCACCACCTCTTAAGATCATTAAACCATCCACACCCTTCATCTAGCTCATCTTACTACATCAACTCAACCCTTATCACGGTGCTAAGTACATCCATTTTGCTTCCTAGCCTTCAAGCATCTTGCTTCCCACCAGCTCACTCCCTGATTGGAATCATTTCATTTAAACATTCAGTTTGTATGTTACACTCATGTTTTGCTACTACTGCTTCACATTCTTCCATCATCCCTCACAGCTCTCTAATCTTAGTAAGTGACCTCCAAATGATCAACTCATTTCCCGATGAAGAAACCAATGTTCTTAAGGTTCTTACATGACTGTGAGGATATGTTTACAAAATGAACATCATTTCCACACTAGGGGCATCGCTCTTCTTTCCTTCCCCCTTATTTTTTTCTATTCATCACTACGTGTTATTATCAAACATGCTTTTACACATCTTCTCACATACATCTAATCCATATCATTATTATTGAATCTCTTATACTATCTGCATCACATTACATTCCACTACCCCTATCACAATTATACTTAATACATACATTCTTTTAGTCATATCATTAACTACTCATTCACGACAAAAATCTTTTCAATTCACTACTTTAACCTATTTTAGATCCAATCATGATATATTTTGAATATTGATCAATCATGAAAACCATTTTCCACACTGCATACAACATAATGAAAACCCAAATTCTATATAACAACCATCACATCAATACCAGACATAACACATATGACACCCACACATGTTTTGTCAAATATATCTTGTCAAAAATCCTAATTTATAAAACCACAACTTCCTAGGGGGCAATTCCCCATGCGTCAATACAACCATAAACATCATATATCATCCTCACTATCACTATATATAACGTGGAGTCTAGACTTATATATGCTTCACCCACTCCAAAACTCTGTCACTGGTCGCAGCCTCTATATCTCTCTAAACCTATCTTTGTAGTCAACACCCTCAAGCCTACTGCTAACGTGATTGACCCTGTAGCTCAACATATTTCATAACCCATTTCTTAGTTGAGGGCTCCTCCTACTATGCCAAATTCCTAGCTCCATCATCTCCCACATGAGCCCTCATCATGCTCTCTCACAACAAGTACGATGGGCTTCCACTATAGCCCCAACTCAACAAAAATGGGCACCCTCGGCCGTAATTGCATCCACTCGCTCTAAAGCAATACTACCTCTAACAGCATTGTTTGGCAGCACTTTTACATCAACACATGCCATATCGGATGAATCAATGATCAATGATCCATAGCATCACCTGTGACCATCACACCACTTAGTTTTACTACACACCATTTTACAATATAAAAAACATAAAGCCAAGAAAGGTCGTGGGATTAAGTTTTTAAAAACCACTTTAGATCATGATTTTTTGGGATTTCATCTATTAGAGCCTTATTGGGAGGCCTATTTGGATCAATCATTAATATACTTCCTTGAGAAGGTTTTCATTGGAGGGGGACAATCGAATGCACGTTCGATGATAGTCCGAGGCCGGGCGACAAATATCAGCAAGTGGGACATGTTTGTAGTACTTGGATTCTAACAAATCCCAATTTAGGTTAGTTTTTGTGGTGTTTTTTGGGAGTCATTTTTCCCTCT
>JAHRHJ020001817.1:0-17452 GCA_019776745.2 Taxus chinensis
TGGATAGCACTTTCCTTAACGGATTGATATATCCTCATACTTTAGGTTTTCCTGTCAACCAGGGTTTGGAGAGGACCCATTTGTAACTCTTCGGTGAAGCAGGACAGAATGAATATCTCCTTCTTTACACAAATGTGAAAGAGACCCTATAGAATGAATATGATCAATGCCCACAAGTTTAACTCTCACAAGTTGTCACTTCTACAAATTGTGATATTTTTAACAAAGGCTCTAAAGGTACTAAATGAACATTATGAATCCTAATTTGCTTCTGCATATTTGGCATTAGAATTTATACTTTTGTGGACATACTGGAAGCGAAATAGAGTAGTCATGTGGGATACTTATTTTTTTGAATAATTTTGGTGGGATATAAGCGGGATAAACTAATAAGGCCATATCTTTGAGAAACTTCACAACCAATTGGAAAATAAATGAAGAAATTTTCAGAATAGCTAAAATATTCCTTAACCAAAAGGTGTGCATCAATGAAGGCGAAGATTTGCATGGTTTCACACAATCTCAAAGGAATTTAACACCCAATGCTCAAGCTAGCTAAAGACTCACTTAAAGGTTAAGACCACTGGTTCCATGCTAAGATTACATCAAATGTTACAGAAATTGATACAAACAAAATGACAATAAAGTGATTTTAAAGGTTTATCACATTACAGTGAAGGCTTTTCTAGTAATGAAATTTCAAATGACACAAATTAAAGTTGTGCATAGGGATGAGTCCTAGGTGATTCAGAGGGATTTTAACACAAGGTTGTAATAAGAACAAAAAAAACTACTTAATACAGATATTATGAAATAAAGAAGACACAAATACCCCAAGATTTAACACAGATTACTTCAAAATTGATTCATTCATCAACAGGGGAAAGTTTCGTGAACAGTCTTAGATTTTTCAACAGTTGTACACTCACAACAACTTGACATGATTGAAAATATAAAACACAGGAATATTAACAGGTTTCTCAGATGGTCTTCAGGAAAGGATCGGCTTTCTCAAAATTTCTCTTATGAATTTAACCCCCGGCCTTTTTCAAAGTATTCTATTAAATTTCTTACATTTCACGCGCCCACTCATCCTAAATTTCCCCCGAAAAAGCAGAATATTGAGGAATCTTGTCTTCTTACCAAGTGTTTGTATCGGAAAAGTGATTGTTTAAAAAATTTCCCTCGTAGCTGCTAGTGGACAAATCATGAACTGATCACGTTCTCAAAACCATCAACTGATGACTGGGATGCCATACCAATTTTTTGAAATTCCTCTAATCATTCTTATTGTGGTGTGCGAGAAATCCCTCATTTAATATTTTATGGTGGCTCTGAATAAAGGATTCTAAAAGGAAATCCTTTTCACCCTAAAGGAAACACCTTGATAAAGAATCCCTCACATGGGCACCTACATAATCATGTCTTTGAAAAAATAGGTTTGTGCATGGAGTATTCCAATACCTATGCAGTGAGTTTGATTATAATTGGAAAAACAATGCACATTAAAACCTCTAGGAGTCTTCGAGAAAAAAAGGTAGAAAAAATCAAAATTAATGCACAACAACCATTGATTTTTCCCTTTCAATATTAATATTAGAGTTGTCCACGTGTTTCCTTAGTGCAACTACAAATGAGAAGTGCAGAGAAAAGTTTCCAAACAAGTGAGGGCCTTACACTTGCCCTTGGGCCAAGAAAATAAACTTTTTCCTTTGGAATAAGTCTAAATATAAAAAGGAGTAGTGGAGAGCCACACGTGTCTCAAATGGCACACTTTTTATATGGTGCCCAAAAGTGGAGACCCTAAATAAGTGCGGGCTCACCACATGTCTCTGTCCAGTAGAGTTGTTGAAAATTTTTAAGGACCAGTCGAAGGTGCCATGTGTCTAGGGTCCGAGACAGTTTTCCTCGGCCATTGAAAATTCCAAGCAAGGGCAAAGTGGATGGAGATTCCCATGTGGCCCCATGGCGCTCTTAAAAATGAAAAAAATTTAGGGAAGGTTCCCAAATAGGCATGGGCCCTCCTTTTGGCGCAGGCCTTAGAAAGTTTCTTGAAAAGTTTAAGTATAGAGAGGAGACAACGGAAGCTTCCACGTGTCTCCTTGGCGCAAATTTGAGATGGTGCCCAAAAGCGGAGACCCTGAACAAGCACAGGCTCACCACATGTCCCCTCCTGGTTGTGCACCAGTTTTCTGTCCAGGTAGGACCGCACACCCGGGATGACTTCTCCAGTCACTAAAATTAGCGTCAGGCCCTAATGTGTCCCATGCGTTTGAAAAAGCTACATCGGTAGCATTGAAAAAAAATGTCTAAGTCTAGGCAGGGACTAGCGACAACCTCCATTGGTTCTCCAGCGCAACTCCAAAGGCTCAAACCAAGAAGGCAAATTTTCAGATGAGTGCCGCCCCTCCACATGGCAAGACTTCGTGAGTTGAAGTGGGCTTCCAAAGTTTCAAAATTCCCGTTGAGCCACATCCAATCAAAAGAAACCATTGTTTTCAACAAATATTGGGGACAAAATGACAGGGAAAAACAAAAGTGAGTTTGATAAAAATAAAAGGGAAGGGGAAAAAAACCTGAGTTCACGCACACAAGTTAACAAATTCTTTCACCCATGGGACAGAGGAATGGAAAATACATTTCTGTATTTAAAGTGATCCTCAACCCAAAGGAAAATCTGATCATGGCAACCAAATGGAGGGAGAGATTTCATGATATACCGAGGCCGATATAAAAATACGATTATGAGCCCACAAATTGAATACTTCTAAGGAAAAGGGGCTGAGATCAAAATTGAGAACAAAGACCGTAGATGAAGAAAATTAATGTAAAAATGCGATTGTGGATCATGGCCTTATCCCAGGATCAAAGAGTAGAAGACCTATTGCAAAAGCTGCTATGGAAAATTGGTCAACATCATATCAACCACCCCACAAACAAGAAAAACGTGATCATAATGATGTCAACTAAGGATAAATCAAGGAAGCCTCAAGGCAAAAAATTGATAGACCACCACCATTCTACATATCCACTGATCATAAGAGATTAAGTTGGTACATTAATTGATGATTGATTCAGGAGGCAAGTACCTTCAAATCCATGCAAAAAAAGATTAGCTGATCAATTGGGCCACTGCAATATGAGTCATCTCTAAGGTGTTGTGGTGAATATGGAAGGGAAAATTTTAAAAAACATAACAACAGTGGGAATAATGCCACAATATTTGAGCCTCCACATTACCTGCACTGTCCCAATGTGACCATCTTTATAGATGTATCAGTCATAATTAGACTTTTCCACCATCTTTTCCTTGTGTTTGTCAATGGAGACTTCACGGCAAATGGAGGCTATTGTTTTTTTGATTGTGTCACACATGCTATGTACAAATGATGGTATGGAGCTAGGATATAATAAGATCTAATCCATTGCAAAACTTTCAACAGAACCTCATATGCAAATTTAGAATCAATGAAATTAGTAAGCCTTTGATCAAATGACTTACCCAAGCACTCATGAAGTAAACACCAAGGTCAGAGTATTACATATTATTGCTACTGAATGGGCAAAACAAAATTAATGCTTTTGACCCGACAAAAGAATGGAATAATCTGAATAGGGGGGGGGAGTTTATGGTTTGCATGAAGGGAATCACTCCTCTCTATCGCATCACCAAGTCCAAACCACCAGGATGATAATTGAGGTTAGTGTAAGTTGATCTTTGATGGTCGAGAAAGTAAACAAGGTTGTGCCAAAGAGGAGATATGCTCTTGTTTTCACCACAAGGATGAATATTACTCATCTTCTATTTTCTAGTTGTCTTTCTCCAACCAATAACAACCTGAGTATGAAGCCTATAATTTCACACTGATCCTGCAAGGGGCAGAAAGAGAAAAGAGGGTATAAAAAATTTGAGTATTGGTGATAGTGAGCTGATTGTGACTAAATCAGAGGAAAATTTCCGAAAAGAATGATATGTTAAACTACCAAAAATAGGTATGGGATTCATTGAATATTTGTCGAGCTTTGGCATCGATTCAAAGCCCAAGAAAGAAGAATATGAATAGCTGATAGAATGACACAATCAAGTAAACATTTGATGGTTCTTTGTCGAAAGTATCAAAAAGTGAGAAAATCTCATCTCATATCAAAGTGGTGGTAAGAACAAATGTTTCAATATAATAATACAAGTTGGAAAGTCTTTGAGAATGATCAGAAAATTGCAATTTCTCTTAACACAGAAGGTGACCGCGTTCTCTACCATACCAAACCAAGACAAAGTTAGAACATCAGCTATGATGACCAAGTGGTATAATTGAGAAACTAATAAATACAAAAGTTTTCTTATAACTTTGGAGTCAATCTTCACCCAAATGATCAGTTCTTGAAACGATAAAAAGACAAATAATTCAGGTATAACCACGGGGTGAACGATTCAGAGCCCATTCCGTAGATGAAGGTAAGACACGTGCAAATGGAAATGTAAGTATCCCCATAAGAGTAAATCTTAATGTCTCATAACTTTTTCAACTAAATAATTCCTAGGATGTCTGTACTTAAGATTTTATAAGGACTTAAGAGATTTCAAACAAAAGTTGGCCCCCCACAACATCTATTGAGCTAGATTCAGGAGAATCACCAAGCCTATTGACAAAGCAAGGCTAGTGATTCCCACATTGGACCAACCGTCTCACGAGCAGGAAGTTACAAAAAAGGATTAAGATAGCATCCTCTCCCATCACTTACCCACTTCGTTCTGGGTTGAACTTGGTGCCAGTGAGGAAGAGAAATGGAAAACTTTAGATTGTGAGCTTTCATGATTCTAAATAGCGCATTCACTCAAGGATCATTATCCACTTCCATCAATGGAACAAATCTTGCACAGGTTGAGCGGGTTCTCCAAAGGTTTTCATTACTTAGATGGCTACTCAGATATACATCAAATAATGGTGAACGGAATTAAGATCAACTTCAAGAAGAAAGCCTTCATAGAAAATGGGGCAACCATATCGCTTACAAGAAGACTTCCATTGGATTGTCAAATGAGGGAGGAAAAATTCACAGAGAGCCTATGGATTTTTTTCGCAATTCAAAGGCTTAATCAACAAGGTTCGGTAGGGTAGTGCCTTGGTATATCGAGTGATATTACCATTCTCAGAGAATTGCAGTAGACCACCTTTTCACCTCAGGAAAGGATCTTCAAAGGTGGTAGATCCTCCGTGTAGAAGGTTGGAGTGTCATTGAATCAAATAAGTGTGTACTTTTTGGCGACACGATGCTGGGAGGAACGGTAAAATTGTTTGGGCAACGTGTCTGTCTCAAGAGGAAGGGTTAACCAATTGACCTTGAAATACATATCTCCACAGCTTCTTTTGGGAAGGATATAAATTTGTTCCATGATGTGTACCTAATTTTTCCACTTGTGAAGCCTTTAACAAGGATGTTGAGAAGGAGCCTTGCCATTATTAAGTGGGAGTAGAAGGCCAAAGAGAGTTTTTGATGCTACCTCAAGCAGCAATATCACAAGCCCAAACTCTTATTATACCCAGAATTTAATTGTAAAGGACTTTCCTGTTGTATGATTTTGGAGGGTCGAACATAATCTCAATATCTTGGTAGCACCTGAATAGAGACGGTTCAGAATATGCCCATGGAAATTTTCAGTCAACAGTCTAGAAGCTTATGAAGTAAGGTATTCTTTCATTGAAATCAATTGTCCTTGTTGTCATTAGGAGTTTGAAGAAGTTCTTTAAAATTGGTCGTCGAACAATAAGATTTCAAATTTCTAGTGTCGAATTGGTGTTCAAGTACTTTCTCCTAACAAGGATTTGACTTAGAAAAACGCAGGTTGGATCAACCCATGTAATGGAGTATGATATGAAATCAATGGTGACTAATTGGTTAGTCGGCAAAGGTTGTTTGAGTACTCACTTCTAAATCAAATGATGAAGTCAAAAGGAGAGAAGAGGTTGGCCTGCCTATTAAGAGATCATGAGCAAGAACATCAAACTGTGAAGCACTCAGCCCTGTTGGACTCAAGACTTAAACTTGGCTGCCATTATCTCCAGCATTTTGTGCCCTTAGAATTGAAAAAAGCTAAGAGAAGCATACTTAGGTTACAAGACATCCAATGTGCTCAATGACAATGTCTTATTCAAGAAAGGGACATCAACACTAGATGTTGAAGATGACATTGGAACATGTCAACATGGGAAGACTATTTACATGATTTCCATGATGGAGAAGCAGGAGGCCAATTTTACTACATGGTAACAAAATCTCAAGATCATGAAGGCTGGTACTATTGGCCTATGGCCCCCCCCCGTCTGTTGTAATGATTACTCTACGCCCGCAATTGGATTCAAAGAAATGCAAAAATGTGCATTTTTCACAGGGAAGGAATTGTTCTGTTAGAAACCACACTACCTCTCGTCCACATTTTAGTTATGATCAAGCCATTCATGAAATGGGGATTGGGACTTAATCAGAACGTTATCAACTCCCAAAATTCAATTCATGCTCCACCCCAAAGGGATTGTCTTATCGGCACCATTAGACTATTTCACCCCCAAGGGGGTAAACTGACTCAGCTAGTGGCACTTAAAGGAGGTGAATGGATCAACATTTTGTTTGGGTTTGCTATGAAGAGATAGGCATAAGGGTTGGATCCCCACCAATATCATATCAGAGGATGTCTTTTCCGAATTTCACCTTGAAACAAAAAATCATTGAATGGGGCTATCAAGGATTGGTATAACCTCAGCACTTCATCAAACAATTACCTTCAAGGTAATGGCCAAAGCAAAGTTACAAATTAAAGAATCTACTAGAATCATTAGAAGAAATCTAGCTAAGATTAAGAACTTGGCACACAAAGCTCAAATCAGATCTATGGGATGATAGAATCACACCCAAAAGGTCTGATATGGGTAAATCTCCATTCCAAACTTGTATATAGAAATGACATCAACTTCTTACCCATCTAACACTTTGACGCCCGTTGGCACAGCAAGTAGCACTCCTGAAAAAACTGAACTAGAAAGTTTGAGCCTCCTATGGAAATTAAGTATGCAGATCTAATGGAACTAGAGAAGTAAGAGAAAATTACAATGAGTAGGACCATGGAAAAAAGATCAAGCACTGATCAAGAGGAGCTTCTGAACAATAAAGAAGGCTCTGAGGGATTCCAAGTTGAGCTGGGTACTGACGTGGGAGGATGCGGATAGAAACCAAGAAAGATATTCACTTCCAGTTAATGCCATATAGAATGGGCCCATAACATTATCACTAAACGCAAAAGATACAATTCCTTCCCTACTGGCTAAATTGATGGTGAAGGAATTAAAGATTCCATTCAATGGAATCTATCTCAACGTTGCTAACTAGAAGTGTAAGTACTAACATTTGTACATATGAGTCTCAGGATTTCCAATTCCTCCAAAGTGCTTGTGCAATTCTGCTATTGTACAATAGGTTTCATTTCCCTACGTGTTGGTGCAACATGCTCTATGCTTCTAGTATATGTTTTCTCATGCAGTTCATCAAGCTTCATGGAAGTGGGACTTCTGCGATAGAAAAATATCATATTTCCTGATGCAATAGTTGTAAAGTTCTTAGGTCAAATAAATGCAGAGACCTTAAAATAGATGTTTAAGGCAACATTCATAGATTAACTCATCAGTCAGTCCTTAGGTGCTAAAACAAACTTTTTGAAATGGATGAGATCCAGTGCTCAAGCAAGTTCCACTCTCATAAATTGATTTCAAGGATCTCTTATCAAATTGAGAGTGCAAGCAGCGGAAGGGTAGTTCTCGGGGTTGGGAGAAGTGTTTAAATTACTAAGGATTGAAGATTTTTAAAGCTCAGAATCATATTTTTACGCACCGAATAGACTCAGGCCCAAATGGATAGTATACGTAGATTGGTCATTACTTCAATCGGATTAGTAGATAACCCCGCTTAGTCAGCAAATGGTATCCAAATTCACCCCTCAAAGGTTTGAATTGGATTAACTTACAGATTATTTAGGATCAGTAAGTTGAAATGGTTCCAGGGGGACCAAAATTGGATTTTGGTCCGGTGGTACTCGGCCTGGTTCTCTAACTACTTGTCCAATTAAATCAACGAGTTAGTCAATTCACCCAATCTGATAAAAATGATTTTCTTTTTTTTGGTTGCTGTCCTCTTTGCATGCAAATAGGCTCTCTTTGTTGAGAGTATAGATGGAACCAAGGTCCCGAAGTGAATCACTATCTCAAGGTTATTGTCAAAATTTAGGCCTTTAAAACTGCACTAATCCGAACATGGCTACGCTTCAATTCATAAACAATATAGACTTTGTACCTTTCATACTTTGTGCACGGTGTCTGCAGGACTTAGGATCAAATGGACACGCAAAGACCACACAAAGTGTGGGATTTCAACAAAAGAATCAGTTTAGAAGTTGGGCTTTGATTCTGAAATTGCCTCCCCCTTTCTCTCTAGCCACATCTGTAGACCCCTAGACTGCTATGACGTAACCCCAACCATAAAACACAACTCCTGCCACCATGGCCCTCCGAGATAGGAATTCAAAAAACACTGTGGGTACTCTTTGCGGCCCACCCTCCCACCACCCGGACTGAGCTTGCCTTTTCCCTCATCCCGGCAGCCGCCACCCCCTGTTTCGGTTGCCTACATTGTAGTTCGACCCAAAACAATATTTTGTTTAAAAAGTCACAATTTCCAAACAATCCACGTAGCCAATACAGAGGTTAAACATTCCCTATAGCATGGTCAACGAGGGACAGAAGGATATCAAAGGCTTAATCACTGCCAACACCAAGAGGAATTGGAAAGTGGAGAAAGGCGGGCCCAGAAGTCCAAAGTATGCGTGGGCCATGTGTCCCCACAAAGCATTTTATAAAATATCCACATACAAAGGAAAATTAAGGCCTAACCATTCAGAACGTTCTCAAATGGCCAAACGTTGAGCCCCGAGCTCCAATTTTCCGTGAACTTGGACTTTCTGGAATGACGAACGAATCCTCCACACCACAAAAACTAGATTTTTGATTTGATGAAGTGTTAGGGTATGAAAATAAAAGGAAATATCTCTAGCCCTAGTTAATAAACACTCAGTACCGTCAAATGACAAAAATTACGTCTAGACAACCCCAAAAATATATGCCCCACACTCAAAAACCGGCAATACTAACTTCTACACTATCAAGTTTAAAATGACAACAAAATTGTTCTATTGGAATTGTCCGGTTCCAATCCCAATGTACAAAAATCAAGAAAACTACGAATTTTATGAAGAATCGATGCGTTGAATGTTTGTAGAAAACCGTTGCCAAAGACTCATAACAATGTTTGTATTTGGTAGCGGGGCCTCTTTTGTGATTTTTGCATTAACGAAAAGCATGGGCTACAGGTTTTACTAATGCAAGTTATGGGATAGATAGAATGGGGGGGTCTGGTCTTTTGCATAGAAACATACCAATCATTTCATCCATTTATGACTATCTTACAAGTGATGAGAGGACAAATTTCAGGATTTCCATTTTTCCTCTCTCTCTCTTCTCAAATTTCTATTAATTGGAGTGTTGGGCTCATTGTAAAGGGAGATAGTTTTGAGTAGCAGAACTCTATCAAATTTGTTTTATAAGACAATGTGCTCCAGACCCTTGTAGTGGACTTCTTACATGGTGATCCAAGCCCTTATCTTGTAATATATTGGATTGTTCATACTTATGAAGCAATAGATGCAATTTTATAAATGTATCTTCCCATGTTGTGTTTGTTGCATTATATTTTCCCTTTTATTGTGTTTATTTATACTCTTGCAGGGATTCATTATCATTGTGCATGTATGGAATATTTTTGTGAATGCATTTACTAGATTGTGGAGAACTGTTATCACCCCTTCTAGTATGCTATTTTCTCTTATTTTCACACATTGGAAAGTTATCCTCATTTCCTCCTTTTCAAGTGTATAACCACTTTAGTGTAGGCTTTGTTTTCATGCAATCACTTTCCCTGGTCCCTTGGAAAGTTATATTAGGATTAGATAGATTTTCCTGCATTAGAGTATATTGTGGCATGTAGTTTAGGAGTAAGAAACAACTTTCTCTGGAGGTCTATCTCAAGTAGAAAGTCCCACAACTTGGAGATAGTACCTATGTTATCCAATCGCATTGTGAGATCTTTGCGCACACACTTATGCAAACCGTAGGGTGCTGTGATCTAGTGATAACAATATGATATGGCTAGCGCCAAAGCATTGATGTTGATTATGTTGAGTATCACCGATGATGTGCAACCGCATGTTTTAGATGCAGATAAACTACAGGAAACATGAGATAAGTTAGCAACCATCTTTGAGGTGAAGAATCATACTAAGATACTCCATATTTAGTAGAAATTGCACACCCTGTCTATGGGGTTAGATGAGAAATTTGAGGAGTTGTTATGTCAGGTGACTGAGCTATGAATGGAATTATTAGCGTTCGGTGAGATGGTAGAAGAAAATATTCTAGTTCCGATCACCTTGAGGTCACTCCCTTCTTAGTTTCAAGTGTTTGTTATAACACTCAATGTATCTAAATGGAAAGTGACATTTAAAGAACTCATGAACTTGTTACAATAGGAAGAGGCCATCAATTCAATCTAAGATGAGGCCTAGGACAAAGCCATTTTCTCAAAGACACATCATGGCTAGAAGAATTAGAGAGGTCCCCCAGACAAGAAAACTCAAACACATTAGAATGAAGAAGAGAAAGCTCAAAAATTAACCGCGCGGCTCCGTTCCCCGCGCCCAGAGGGTGGTGTCAAATCTACAAAACCAACACTCATGACACTGATCACTACTAGTACAATGGCTTGAAACAAGGGTCTTCGAATAAAAAAAAATCCAGGTGAAATGATTTTCAAAAATGAAAATGACATCCCCATCGAAGAAATCATAAGGGACATCTCGTAGCCCAACAAGATGATGACTCTGACAAGGAGACACCAGAAGGATCCAATTACGGTAAGAACCTCATGGTAGTATCCCAGACTTTACAACCCACGAAGAGAGTATGGTTGATATACTTGGGTGCCAGTAAGTATATGTCAAGTGACAAGAATTTTTTTGATTCAATGAACAAACAACCCACTAGAGATTGGGTTTAGATAGTAGATGACAAAGAGTACATTGTAGAATGAATAGGCCAAGTTACCATTCCTCTAGGACCACTAAAATGTATTCTTATAAAGGTATTGTATGTTCCTCGATTGAATAGAAACCTCTTATCAGTAAGTCACTCTTGAATCATTATCTAAAGGTAGAATTTCTTGTTCAAAATGGCATCAAATCATGCTTGATCTTGCAATAAGGTATTGTTATTGCTAAATATTTTTTAAAAGATAAGTTATTTGCTTGAGATATTGTTTCATCTTCTACAGTAAATTTATCTGTGTCAATAGTAGAATATACTACCCTATGGCATTACCGATATGGTTACTTGTCTATTAGATCTTTGCACCAGTTGAGTTAAAAATAAATGGTATGTGGACTTCCCAAGTTGTCCAGTTCCTTGCCTATTTTCCCTAGTTGTCTTGCAAGAAAATAACATAGGGATCCATTTAAGGTGAGCACCTTCCATGCCAAGAAGCATTTGGAAGTAGTTCAAACTGATCTAAATCGACCGTTTCCTGTTTCCTTTTCAAGATACCAGTACTTCCAATTATTCGTGGATGACTAATATTGAAAGATGTGGGTGTTTTTCTTGAATAAGAAGAGTGAAACCCTTCATAATTTCCACATCTTCTATTAACATGTTACAAAGGAGACTGGACAACCTCTTCTTCTACGCCACTCAGATCGAGGGGGGGAATTCACATCAAACAAGTTCATGGCATTCCTAAACCAATAAGGCATTAAGCATAACCTTACTACTCCCTACACACCCCAATAGAATGGCATTTTTGAGTGAATCATCACACAGTGGTGGAGATGGCTAGCTGCATTTTATCAGCAACAAATCTGTAGGATTGATATTGGGATGAAGTAGTATAGAAAACTATTTATCTTCTCAACAGGGCACTAAAAAATATTATACAAGATAAAATGCCAGAAGAGGTATGGAGTGGTAAAAATCCATCAATTTCTCATTTATGAGTATTTGGTTACACATCATATATGCATGTCCTAGCTTAGAAGAGAAATAAAGTCAAGCCAAAGACACTCTCGTACATCCTATTGGGCTATAACACTACCTCAAAGGCTTACTGTCTCATGGATCCTCAGACGAAGAAAATCTAAAAGATTCGAGACATAGTTTGTGATGAGTCATCCTTTGACTCAGTAGTGCCAACGGAAGAACCATTACCAACCACCTCTCACTGAATAGTCTCTGAATTAGATGATGAGGGAAAAGAGACTACTCAAAGAAAATATGAGCTGCAAGGGGAGCTAAATGTTGACCTTGGATAGCTAGAGAATGTTACTCCGCATCCATCCCCACATCAACCAAATAGTTCTTCACAAAATCATCTAAGTTCTCATACGAAGTGACTTAAAACCACCATCAAAGACTTTTATTTGCAACAACTCCCAGATACTTCATCAGGAGTTAGAAAATAAATAAGGTAAATTTTACACTCATGAGTACATTGATTAATAACTCCAAGCCTAATAATGTTCGTAAATCACTCAGTCAACCTTAGTGGAAAGAAACCATGGATACAAAATATGACTCACTCATGCAAAATCAGACGTGGGAGCTTGTCAATCTGCCTACAGGGAAGAATCCCATAGGATGCAAATGAGTTTTCAAAACAAAATATAAGGCAGATGGATCCATCGACAAACATAAAGCATGACTTGTAGTAAAGGGATATGATTAGAAAGATGGCATTTACTATGAAGAAATATTTTCACCCATTCTTAAGATCAAGACCATCAAAGTTATTTGTGCACTAACAGTATAAAAGGGAAGGAAACTTTAATAGATGGATGTCAAGAGTGCTTTCCTTAATGGTGATCTGAAAGAAGATGTGTACATGACCCAACCTAAAGGATTTTTTAATGAAAAGTATCCTCATAAGGTATATCATCTCATAAAATCATTGTATGGAATTAAAAAATCTCCAAGGGCATGGTACTTTAAGATAAATGATCATATTTTACAGCATCGGTTCACTCGTAGCCCCTTGGATTCTAATTTGTAAATAAATAAGGTAGGAAAAGAAATTGTCATTCTTGTTGTGTATGTGGATGATCTTGTGATCATTGACAATTCAAAAGAATAGTTTGATATTGTGAAGAATGATCTCAAAAGAACCTTCAACATGATAGATTTGGGACTACTACATTACTATCCTGGCTTGGAGATATGGAAAAAGAAAAATCAAATTTTTATCTCCCAGATTAAAGTATGCCAAGACACTCTTGGAAAAGTATAGAATATCCGAATGTAAACATATATCTTTTGGTTTTTAAAATGGCACTTTAACAAAACCAAAGTCAGGGTACAACAAGTCCCTCCTCTTTATGGGAGAGGTTCCCTTATTTAAAGAAAGCAACAAAGCTTATATAAAAATGTACAAATTTCATCTTAAGGCTAGACTTCTAACATCTTGAAATGTTTTTTAACCAAAATATCTTATCAATACAAATTAATGGAAGAACTGAAGAAAGGAAAGAGAAAAATATAACATTACTTTTAGGAAATATAGATAGCAGAGTATAACCTTATACATATTGAGAAAATGTCATACAGAATAGAATCATTCTCATTCAAAACATAAGATATAATTCCATAGACACAAATTTCTAGAAATCATATCAATAAGAACACAAATTTTTTTATTACAGAAGATAAATGATCCAAAAATTTCAAGCAAGCAAGAAGAGAATATAGATGAAGATATAGAGAAAGGGGAAATTCTTCTGTATTGATTGCTTTTGATTCTATTTACACATCAAAAGTATCAGAGTCCAACAACTACAATGAATCAAGCTCTTACATTTATAGATGAAGTGAAGAGAGGAGAATAAGAGAAGGAAATAAATCTGATTTGGAAGCTCAACCACCAACCATCAATGCCCCTGCAAATTCTCTTACAAGCTGTCAAGTATGGTTCTGCATGTCTTTGGCATGCTGAAGAAGGAAGGATGGAAGATCAGATCAATTTTTGATCTAATTGAAGTAGTCCAATCACATATTAATGACACAAAATATGTTTTTAGGATTTTCACCAAAATCAAGATATCCAGTCAGTTCTCCATGTCTGTTTGGCGTGTTGGAGAAGGAAGGATGGAAGATCGGATCAAATCTGATCTGTTTGAAGCAATCAGATAACATATTAATGGCATGAAAGATATTTTCAAGATTTCTAACCATCAAATCCTAATAAAAACAATATTTTATGCTTTCATGGGGTAGAGGAGACCAAGATCTTTCCAGCAATATAATTTTTTTTGAATTTCAAGCACTGGAGCAAAAGTTATGCTCATTTGAATATTTGAATCGAATCCGTACAAAAATGGCGAAAATGCGATTTTCACAAAATAGATCTACGGGAAAAATTGAAATTGTTCCTTTAGTGAAAAATATGCAAAGTGAAAAAGTCTCCGTTAAACCCTGTAGACCTAAATTCACTTTTGATATAGGTCTAACATGTGGCATTGTCTATGGGCCTGCTCTATTTCATTTATATTATGCCTAAGTCCCTCTCATTGGTGAAGACATTGTGCCTGACCCAATACATGTGGAGGGCTGGTGCACATTTGGAACTTCCCCCCAAACTTTGCTTTTGAAAGAGTGCTAATTAAAAGTATGGAGTCTTCTGTAGACACTGGACTTTTCAATGGCCGGCTCTGTCCCCTCTTGATTTTTACCACGTGGAGAGTTAGCACTCGTTTGGGGACCACCTCTATATTTTAACCTTGAAGATGCGCTGAGATGATGCATGGAAGCTTCCTTCAGCCTATCCCAAGCTTGGAATTTTCAATGGCCGATGTCCCATTTTCAGACCTGGGACACATCAAGGGCTGGCACTAGTTCAGGGTCTCTCTTTGGGCCATGCCTTTGAAGTTGTGTCGATGAGGCATGTGGAGAGTGTGCACTCACGTAGGATCCTAATTTTAACTTGGATTTTATAGGTGCGTCGTTGGGACATGTGGAGGCCTCCGTTAGCTCTTTATACTTAATTGATTTAATGGATGGCTTTATCTTTTCAGACTCTGACCACTTGGAGGGCCTGTGCACATTTGGGGTCTGTGTAGTTGTGCACCATACCCAAGAGTACACCAAAGAGACACATGAATTCTTCTGTGGTCCTTCTATACTTAGTTGATTCAGGCCTCGATTGAAAACTGCCTTGCTCTATTTTGACTTTCGATGCGGGCTCAACATTTGACTTTATCCCTTAGCATGAGCGGTCCCGCAATTCACTTTATCACTTTATGCCTTTTATGGAAACAAAGAAAAAATTCCTAAAGTGATCTGACAACCCACCTCTTCACTTTGACTTTTCAACAGCTATTCAATACATGGCTTTAGTGGAGTTGTGGCTCATTTTTGTAACTTTAATCCTTTTGGAAATAAAGCCAAAATTCCCATAAAGGCCCTGACGACCCGCCTTCCTACTTCGAACTTAAAAACGGAAACATGTCCTTTTGCGGGCTTAGGAATTCTTTTATAATTTTACACCCTTTTTGCCATAATGCATCAAAACACAAAAAGGGCCCATGTTTCCACCATAGCTCGATTTGGCCAATCAAGATCCTTTGGGCCATGGGGCCAATTTGATACTTTTGTAAAAATAACAAAAGTGACAAGTTCACCAAATAAACCCGCCACACTGCATCCAATCAGAGATGTCAACATATCTGTGGACATTGGAAAATAAATTGACAGGGAAGATACGCTCGTCATTCATAAATGTAGAAAAAATATAGAGGAGGGAAAAAAACTCCACCCTTCACGCTTGAAAAACAAATTGGTCCTTCATGGAAAGAATAACTGTAAACAATACCAAATTCGATGCAATCCACGACCATAGAAAAAGGATTTGACAATTTCATTCAAATGGAGGAAAAAAATTTCAAACATCGAGAAGGGAAGACAAAAAGTTTATCAAACCATGCGGACTGCAAGATTTTAAATTAACATGGTGAGATTGTAAATGAGCACCAACTTCTTCAAAGCACAATTTTTTTCTATCTCTCCAAACTTCTCACTCTACTCAAACATCTCTAAAGGGCACCACCTCAAAATTTTCAAAACTTGACTTGAAAAATGAGGGGAATTTTGAGGGTGACAACAACTAGCTCTTTCTGGGGATGACTTGGCTGGGACAGAGGAACGAGGTAAGATCAAGAACCATAGAAATTTTTTGGGAAAGTAGACCAATGTTTTATCCATTGGGAAAATAGATTCAAAGGTGAAGCAATACAAAAGACAACACACACGAAAGAGAAACAAACCAAAAACAAAACACATCACACAATGAGGAACAGGAAAGGAAACAAGCCAAAATTGGGAAAGTATATACAAAGAAAGAAGAGGATATTTATAGGGGAAAGAAGAATGACTGCATGAAACTTTCACAACTCCAGAGACAGGATGAGAAAAATAAGTACCTTTGTGGAACAACATGGTGAAAGTATGAGGCACCCATGAATTGTAGATGAGCAATTGGGTGTACCAAAATATCATGGGCACACTATGTGGCTTGAAAATAAAATTTGAGGAAAGAATACCATCCAGATAGTGATACTCCATACTAAAAAAATTCAGTCCTTATGAAGAACTGAATATCTTCCTGAGGCTCCTCTTCTGTGGATGAATAGTGCCATACAAAGACTTGTACGACCCTTGACTGCCTTCATATGGATTTCTACACATTAGCAAACTCTGACAACTAGATCCATGAGAAAATCCAATCCCAATAGTGTCAACTCCCTGTTTTGATGGAATGATGCTATCATATGAATGAAGATTGCAATTATCACCATGGCACATCTCATGAGAAACATAAACTTCCATTGAATTTTACTTGTAACCATCTTCAAGAGGAATTTGGAAAAAGGTACTAGATGGTTTACCATTAGGTGTAATATTGACCATGTTTCTGAATAACATACCTATTGTTTTTACAAAATCAACACCTGATTCTAGAAGATAATGACTCTTAGGTACAATTTGTATTGTTGATTTGTCTTCATGATTAGCAAGCAATTGAAATTTTGTCAGACTAAGTAAAGATTGATCAACAACATCATCCTCTTCCTTTTTTTTACATTCCAAAGGGTGAGCTGAGATAGGACTGTCATAGTTATGAAGAAAAGATTCTAGGCATGGCTCTCCATTTTATATTTATCTTGAAGGACTGCAAAAAGGTTCCTGTGTGCTCATCTCATCCATAGATATAAGATGGGAACTAGTGATCTCATTAATTTTTTCTTCTTCAAGTACAAGAA
>JAHRHJ020001818.1:0-17447 GCA_019776745.2 Taxus chinensis
AGTTCCCATTAGGAGAATAAGGCTTAAAATCCACTTATGGATGAATGGGTTCATTACACATTGTCTTTGACAGAGTATGAAGGCGAGCCCCTTTGGTGGAGGCTTCCAAAAAATAGGTCTACGATTTTCTGAAAAGAACTTGGACAACATCAGATTGAGGAGAGGTATGTAGTATGTCTGTATAGGAAGTGAATGGTAGATTTTGTTGAGGGGTTAATGGGGGATTCATCTGCTATTTAACATATGATAAGAAGAATAACTAGGTGTTCTAGGTAATGCGTGTGAGGTATTTGTTGTGAAGGAGCCCTACGTAATAATAGGATTGAAATGATAAGTGGTTGAGAAAGTTGGTAATGGATGGAAAGACGGACCCTGTGATTGTTAGGCTCCTACACTTGGTCGACTTTAAAATCATAAGAATTGAGGATTAGGTGTTGATTTGATTAGAAGACATGGTGGGGACCAATCTAAATGGATTTTTTGACTACTGGATTTTTTATTAATGGTAACTGCACCAGAGGATGGTAATGGACATTGTCACGGAGGAATGGAAGAATTACCAACTAGAGGATGAGCCGAAGGAACCAACGACTCATAGAAGGGGGTTTATTCAATAGAGATAACTGAACCCCTGGGACATAATTGACATATAAAAAATTAATCAGCAACCTGTGGTGCGCGCATGTGCCCATTATAGCTAAGAAGAGACTTCTCGGAAGTAGGTATGGAGTAGCCGAGGTAGCTGTGATGCTCGGGAACAAAAATAGGCAGACTAGTGAGAACTTGTCCACATGGTCGGATGGAGAAGAGACAAGGAGGCACAGGTGTGCCACCTCTTCCATGGTTCGGGTTGATGAAATAATTGCTAACTGTTCTATAAACGCCTAGGTATGGTTCACGAGGATAATCATAAACTTGCTAGATGGGTGGTCGCTGACATATTTTGAAATAGACTTATGTACAAGACTAGTCCATAAGGGCTACCAAATTGCAATCAAGGAGGCACCTAACATTCCCAGGATCCCATAAGGAACATACTCTATAGCAGAAGCCGATGATACTTCTAAGGACTGGGGGAAGCTGGATGGTGATGGATTGCTTTATGCTGATAGAAGGAGTATATGACCAAGATGGGGAACCACTAACATTGGTCTAGAGTGAATACCTGGGGGTGCCGAAACATCCACATTATGTTGATCTCTCGCTCGCAGAAGAAGGGCCATTTGATCCATGTTCCTAATTGTAACTGAGTGAATGACCATCATAACAAGCAAAATATAGAAAATATGATTGACCTAACTAATGACTAATGCACAGACAATTCAAGCAGTGTAGGTGATTATCTCTTTTAAGTTTTCATGCTTTTAAGAAAAAAAAATATTGGGGAAGGTCTTTTTTAGAACAGAACTCCTCAGATAGCCAACTAAGGATGGTTTGGGGATTTTTTTATGTGAGAAGTCCCGAGGCACTTGCATTAAAAGACAGTACCGGCTTGATATAGTGGCCTACCCCCACCTTCCACACCACTCTGCGATAGGGAGTCGGGTTGCTTGTGCCATAATACCAGCACTTTCGTGAATTTATAGCACAACCCAAGTAGCTCGGCGTAGGCTTTCCTCTGGATGGCACTTCCATAGGCGAGGCCAGGGGAAGTACTTTTTTATTTAGATGATTTTACCTAGTGATTTTGCTTTGTGTGTAGGTAAAATAAAAATAATAGTGTCACACCAGTTTTTTATCATGTTTTTCCATCTATTTAGAAAACTAAGAATGAAAGAACATAACAACATAAATGACAAAGAAAAGTTCGTTTTAGAACTAAAGATGAGTGTTGGATTTCAATGAAGGAAATTCAAACAACTTCTTTCCCACCCCAAATGCATTAAATGTTTTTTTAAGGCACCAAATCGTAAATGTTTTGAATGGTGATAAACAAAAAAAAAGTTCTTTTTAAGTCTTAAAAAGGAGAAAACAACTGTAAAAGAGAAATACTTTAGATTAGCTCTGCCCAGTGTGTGGACTTCAAAACGCACGTTTTGAGCCTTCCCCTCAACAAGAAAAGTGCTCCGCAAAAAGGTTTAAGCAAACACACAACAAATCCAAAAAGGATTATCCAGATATAGTAATGAATAAATTGTTCTATTTCAAGGAACTAAAACTTCAAAGAATAAAAAATTTGCATAAAGAGATGGATCAAAGATGCCATTTTGAAACTCTAATAAAGATTCATAATCTTCGAAATAGGAATTGGATTTAAAGTTTATCAGAAAGAAGAAACTTTAACTTTGTAAATTATAAGTGAAAGAACAAGACAAAAATGCAGTACGGAACTGCTTAAGGAGACTCATGAAATTAAGTGAAGAAACAGAACAAAAGCTCAAAACTGAAAAGAAATGAACGTACCAATAGGGAATTTGTTTGGTGTCCCACTGAGCATGCCAGAATGTAGAGTCATGAATTTCTGTGCTTGTTAAACCTGTCCAAGTTAATGTAAACCAAACCTAAGCACAAAAACCCGAAAAAACTCAAATGAATTGATACATGATAAGAGATAAGGACAATATAAGCGAAGATGTAGATGAAAGGAAAGCTGATTTAGAATAGAATGGGTGCCTTGACTATCCTGTAAGGCCAATGCAAAGAAACCTATGTAGACATAGGTACTTGATAGAAAAGACACGTTTAAAAGATAGTTTGGTGGACTGCCCAAAATTGGGTCTAGAAGTCGATATGCTCCCGCAGCTGATGTCCAGTCCAGTTTGCAATTAGAAGAGAGAAGAGCATACATGATAAAAGAATGTCAATAAATGTTCTAAATTTTCTGATCAAAAGTGACAAAAAGAATGTAACAATAGACATAAGCAAAGAAATAGGAAACTTTGAAAACAATGTTGGATTTGGTTATTACCTGAATTCTTTTAGCTGTGCGCAGGTCAATCGTCGTCGATTAGGAATGGCGTCGCTACGATAGGTCAGCGTTGACTAGAGAAATCGACGTCGCTGGAAATTGTCAGTGTTGACTATGGGAAAATTGCAGGAAGATTTAGAACTGGACAGTGAAGCTAGACACTAATGTCCTGTGATCTGTAGGGAGCCTTTGGGATGTTGACAAAGCCCACCTGCACTAGATGCCGGAGCAAGTCACCAAGATATAAATGGAGGCCTGTGATTTCGATGTGGTAGGAGTAGAGTAACGTACTCCTCTCATGGATTGATTTTGGATAGAATACTTTCGCTGATAGATAATGCTCAGGCTTGATGTTCAGAACTCTATCATTCCTTCTGTCTAAACCAGAACTGAATTCTGGCCGTATTTGTAATCAGTGCCAAGACCTGAATGTAATTGTGCCACTCTGAAAATCAGCGTCGACTGATCCCGTTGTTGCCAATCAGGGAACATCCCGAAATGGCCAAAAGACGATTTGAATGTGCCAGTTATCCCCTCTGACTCAATAATGGGGAAATATCGGCACTGCAATGGTTGGGGGGAGGAGAATAGGGGGATAGATGGAAAAATTGATATGGGAGGTTCTGATTGAATGGGGTAGATAAGTGGTTAAGATATATGTTAAAAAGTGTAATAAATAGTTAATATTTAATTATCTATGGTAAAACATAATGGGGTGAAATAAACTTAGGCATAGAATGTTTTAAATCAATATTAATAATACCCTAAGGAAAAGTGGTATATAACATGCTCTAGGTACCTAGAAGACAACACATCATGGGGGGACACTAAATTGGGTAACGCAAATTTAGGTGTCTACACTACACTACAAACGATGCCCCTCGACTGACTTGCAAACATGTTAGCTCTCATCGATCAGGATCAGTGTTTAGAGACACTTTATAAGGATTCATTACCTATATGCCCATCTTTCATTACGTATGGTAATGATGACTCTATCCTCTGGTAAATTTATTTGAATGAATCTCTTAATCCTCCTCAGCCTCTTGATATCCTTACAATGTTCCTAACTTTTCAACTAATTTGTCCCCCTCGATATTCTTTATCTTTTCTATGATAAATTTGTGGTCAAGAATGGTGCTCTCAAATCCTTATGGACGTTTGATTCCATTTTTTGAATATGAAACACCATATAAACCATTAGGATTGGAAAAAATTAGTGAGATGAGTAAAATGGAGCCACCACAACTTTATTTACTTAAAAAAAGATTTTCTATTTTAGCAGGCGGGCCTAAGAGTTTTTTTTTGGGGAAATTTTACCCTTTTTTCTCAAGTTGATCTTTGAAATCCTTTGGCAAATCAATTAAACCCCATTAATTATTTTTTTACTATTTTATCATGTTTGTATTTGTATTCATTTTATTTCTTATTTTTTTGGGAAATTATTTTTTCCTCTCAAATGTTTTGTTTACCCTGCTGTATTTTTTCATGTTTTCCTGATGTTTTCACTATCAAAGTTTTTTATTTCATAGGTTTTATATTTTTAGCAGTGGAAAAACTTAAAAAAAAAACTATTTTTTAAAATTTGGTCACTTACCTGTTGTTTTCATTCAATGAAACATCATCATTGGATTCAGCTCTGCATTGCAATCTCTGCTCCAATTTTTCATCGTGTTCCACCTGCTAGAATGCTTACAAATAAAAATTAGATTCTAAGGCACCAATTTTAAAGGGTTTATTTCTATTAAAAAACTATGGAAGCATAAGTTTTTGTGATATTTTCGTCTCAAAAGGTTCCTAATTGATACTTCTCTGAAAAATTCAATAGAAATCTACCTCCAGGTTTGCAAGTTCTAATTTTTCTTCATTTTTCACATTCGGCTTACATAGAAGAATTTTGGTAGAATGCCTAGGATTTTTTATTTGAGGGTTTAATTTTTTAACAATGTAAATATAGGTCAAATTGGTGAAGGTAGAGTACAATAATTTATCTCGTGTTTTTTACTTGTCCCTGACAGTTTTTTTTGGTTCATGAGAGTGTAAAAGCTACTAGGAAAAAAATAAGGGTATCACAACTTGAGTGGGGAAATTTTTTTGTGTCCCCTATTTAACCTTAGGAAGGGTACCAGGGGATATAAAATGTTCCTCTAGGATCTTTTTCATTGTGACCACATGATGCAAGATGGGAGAGATGGAGGAAAATTGTTCCCTAACCTCCTCAGAGTTACAAGTGAGTTCACAGGAAGAACCTTGACAGGGGAATGGGAATGGTGGAAAAATTCCCCCTATATCCCCTTGTTAATGGGGACAAGAGAGCAAAAATAATTTCCCTCAACATATGTTTCCAAGTGTCCCTCCATGATGAGTTGAGAGGGAAGATGGAGAAAGTATTTAGGCACTCCGTTGGGCTAAGAAGTGTGATCACATGGAGGACCAGATGGAATGGATGAGGTGGGCTGAATTTTTTTTAAATTTACCTATATCCCCTTGGGAAAATGTTAAGAGTGACAAAAAATTTCTCTCTCACCAAGAGGGGTGACATATGTCACTCAACAATTACCTCAGTATGAGCAGTTTGCTTCACCGAGAAGAACTTGGGTGAAATGAATCCAGGAGGTCCCAAAAGGTATTTAAGATATGAAGTTTTATGATTCTTTTGAATCTAAAGACCATTTAAAGAACAATGGTATGGGGATTTAGACCCCAATTATCCTTAATAGTAAGAATGGGCCCATTTTTTTTCGAGACAGTAGGGGTGAGTCTCCCAAGATTGAGCTTCCTTTGTTTGAGACATACTGATTCTTTGTGAAATTTAAAATCATGTATAGAAGAATCTAGATTTACAATGAATATTTTATTTTCTCTAACTCCTTATATTATCCTAGATTATCCAATGAATTTATGTAACCCGAATTTGACGGCAGTTCCCTATACTTGAAAACACCCAATATTGCAGCACACTTGTCCCTAAACCTCCAAATAGTCCTAATTGCATAAAGCCTACTTCCATTACCCTATTACTCTAAGTACCACTATAAATTGCTAGGGGAATTTTTAAACTTTACCTGGAGACACACACATGCCTCGAAATGGCAAAGATTGGCCTTTCTAGGCTTGTCTGAGAACTATTCTTCAAAAGAACCTGACTAGATGAAAGATTTAAAATCTTTGTCACACAAGGCACAACACACAACCCCATTTCCAAACACCTAACTTTGATTATTCATTGTAGTATAAGTCCTAAAGTTTCAATATGGACATGAATAAGGAGATAAAATGATTGTATAATGGGTTTTGGGAAGACTTGGGAGTAAAGTTCAAATTTGGGCTTAGTTTCATTCTTGAAGTATGAATTTTTGGTCGCAGGACAAATGCCTGAAATAGCTGGCGTGACTCAAGGGAATTAAGAATATAAATGGTAATAGAGAACCTCATCATCACTCGTTGGTGGCAGACTAGTCCTATTCAAATTGGGAAATAGATTCAACACTCCCTACTACACTAGACAATAAAGAAAAGTTACAAACACGTCAAGAGGGAAAAACACAAGAAATGGAACATAAACCACAAAATGGAAATACAACAACCAAAAATAACATAAATAACCTAAATCACCTATGTACATGTGGGTATTAGCCCATTTTCACTTGAATCTTTGATTCAAACCATGTGTTTAACCCATATACGGGATTGTTCATGCTTTTCCTCCCCCCCCTCTACAAATCTATTGACATACTCGTTGAAATATGAACCTTTCTCAACTTCTTGACAATATACACAATTGTTATGGCAATTGATGGCCCACTTATCCACGTCATTACCTATGTTTCTTTCACACATTCTTCCATCTTCTATTAACATTAAGTTTTTCTTTCCATTGTTGTTTCTCCTTCACTAATACGAAGATGAGTTTTGATAATAATTGGCTTATCATTTTCAACTATGCCTATGGACATTAAATAGGAATTTTTGGTTCATTTTCATCTGCTTCATGATTTTAGACACAAAAATCATGCACCTGGTGCATTCTAGGCCTAAAATCACGCTAAGATTTACAAGCTTCAAGCAAGAAAACTAGTAGTTAACAACTATATTTAGCCTCTTGTCTTGTCTTTTGCTCCTCTTTGGTCTTTAACACATTACATCGACCATCAGAACTTACCATTTATTTTTTTTATGGCTTCAAACATTAGCAACCCATCCTGAAATTAAGTTCCTAGGTGCTTTTGTCCCTCTTGGGGGGGGGGTGCCCTGGCCCCTTTTTTTACCTAATTCACTCTTTATTCACTCCTTTTTGGGTCCTTTTATCTTTTAGGCATCTTTTTCACTTTTATGGGTTGTCCTTCTAGTTTTTCACTTACAAAATTCAAACAAGGGACTACTAGTAATACGCTTTTATGTCTTCAAAATCAGGACAAAGGGGGGAAAACTAAGCATTACTATCAACAGCCCAACTTCCATCCACAAAGGCATCCATCTACCATCCAATACAAAAGGAGAAGGGTTGCATCACTTTTGAAAACATTACTAGGAGGGGGAAGTCTATTAATAGCCCTCCACACATATTGTTACAATTGTTTACATACATTCTAGCTATAACTCCTATCATTTGTACAACAGTTGTACAAAGGGCCATCCTAGGGCACAATTTCTACACACACCCAAGAACTATATGGATTATGGTTGTAGGAGAAGTACTCAGGTTGTAAGTTCACTCTATCGGTTGACCGAAAGGGTGAGTCAAGCTTCCCTAACAACTCCCGCCTTTTGAATTTTTTCCTTTTAGGTTTAATTTGGTTTGTGGGTATGTGTAGGTGACCTTTCTTTCTTGCAAGTTATAGGTACCTTCGGTGATCAAGGAGAAACTATCAGGTGACCAAAAGTAATCAATAGTAAAACCCTTGCGACATAGAAGAAATCATATCCTAAGATCTTGCACAATCACCGACACCCAGAAATAGCATCTAGTGCCAATATACCCTTTCCCTACTATAGGAACCCCTGTCCAACCTCATTTAAGGTCTAAAATTATCGGCGATCAATTAAGACTAATGTTTTGTATCTTCACAACACTTTAACCCTGGCTAGTTCACTTCTCTATTACATACATGGATATCAACTAAGAAATCCTATCTCATTCTCTTTCTTAGGGTTTCATATTTTACATGCTTATTTACTTGTGTCTTGTTGTATATTAGCATTTGTATATCATTCTGTATAGTACTTACTATGTCAATTAGATTTAACAATTCTATTTTATTAAATCATTTGGTGAACCCCACTCATGATCAAACACTTGATCCTCATTTTTACTCTGATATTGAATCTTCTTCATGGATCCTAAAAATACTTAGTTTTGGCATCTATTCTTCAACATTTTATTTTCACATCTTGTAAGAAAAATTGTTCCAAAAATACCAATAGACGCAAGTATCTCCACTAGCATTATGTACCTACCAAGTAATCCCTTTTTTTATCGTTCCCTGTTACGCCTCTTAGTCCATATGTACACAACCAATCTATCCATTTTGCAATTCCAATTCAAAGATTTAGATGTTTATCTTAAGATAAAATCCGGATTGGAATCCATGATTACATATCCATAACTGAAACAAACATCTTAAGCACATGCTAGTTCTCTCTTCTTACAACTAATCTAATCCTATGTCTTACATGTGACATATCAGTAAACAGTAAAGTCTTACACTAACTGGAAAACCTCTCAAGTATTTAAATGTTTAAGAACATGATATTCTTCCGGGATCCTCAATCATTGATTGCTCAATTTTTCCATTACTCATGCTACCAGGTTATCAGCTTGGAACACTACATTGGTCTACCATTTTACAACTCTATCAAGACTTAAATGGACATCATGAAAAGCGTAGGATTAAAAAATAATAATTCAAAAACCTTGAGCATTGGGGTTTTAATTTCATTTTCTATAAAACATTCTTTTACATATCATCTTCAATTGTTGAATACCAATGGATCAAAATCTCATCCCAAAATTAATGTCTATGAAAATCATTTCAGAATTAATAGTGTTTTTATTGGTCATTCAAGATCCACCTATCCAACCATTAAAACTAAGCAACCACTTCTCCAAATCATCCTCTGCCCCCTCCTCCTCTAAATTCCTCTACAAGATTACCTATTCCAATAAGCCCCAACTCGCTAAATATCTATACTCCTTCCCCTCCTTCGCTCAAGTCTTACTATGGTGTTTGCAAGATTCAACTAATATTCCACCTCTCGAAATATATCCTCTCTCATCCTCCTATCAATGCCTCCGATATAGCATTACAATTTCCAAATTAGTGGAACCAAACTCTAAGAAAGACCAACAACTAAAATCCATTTTTGTTCTAGGTCTTGCTCTACCTACATTGTGAATACATTCTATGATTCGTATGATCAATTTCAAACTTTTTTCACACCACACTATCTCTATAGCATAATCACATAGATAGCAATATGTACACTGGCAGGGAATTCATTTTTTCCCCTTTCTATCACTATCAGTTGTCTTAGGTCTATTACTACACTTCACAATCCATGGTTCCATGTCTAAAGGTTTAAAGAAACCAAAAAACTTTAGAACACACTTATAGATAATTAACCTTGATGTACTTAGTTACAGGTTCTACTCAACTTATTGGGTCTATTTTTGACTGAAACCTCACCCTCACCCACATGACATGTCTGATTCATGATAATCTTTCTAAATCTATTTCTCACACAACTATTTCCTAATGACACATCTTGTTATATCGTTATCTTGATGATTTTGAGGGGGATTTAAAAATTAACCCATATAATATCTCATTATCTAGGGCCAAGCTACTCTATTCATCGTCACACATTGCATACCAACCATCACAACTCTCAATACATTGCATATCTTGGTTACATTTAATCTGCTAGCTTTTTTTGACTTAATGGGTGCTTTATTTAATAGGTAGCCATATATCCAGTATGTCATTATATTTCAACAAATGTGGTTCACTTGTTCTCATAGGTGAATGTAGATATTTTATAGCTCATTGCTCGATACATGATTCTCGAATGTATCTCTTACCAGTATCACTGCGGGCTATCAAAGGGAATCTACCCTTTATACTCACACAATATAGGTTTTATTAATTCATATTTACTACTTATTTCTAGCACATTACTTTTCCATTGATTATATCCAGGTCTGAATACTCTTTATCTTTCTAGCATGCTATGAGTGCCTCATGGTAGCATTTTCTTGCAGGACTATCTATAACCATGGAATATTGTTTCTATTTCTTCTCTTGCCTTTATAGTGTTTTGGTCTATTCCCTATGTCTTGTGTGATTCATTGTCGTCTTTTGGGTGCTTTGGCCCTAATTTTCCTGGTGAAATTTGAGTGACATTCATATATGAAGCCTATCTTTCACGGTCCATTTTCTCCATATTTCTTGTTACATTGTCGTCTACTTGCATGTTAACTTTTTCAAAAATAAAAATGTTACTTCCTTTTGTTCGCATGTTCCATTTGTTTAGAACAATGAACACAGTACCATTGTGGTTATACACTGTAAATGCATCAAGTCCTCTCTTTGGACTGCATTATCTACTATTTTCCAAATCAACCCAATTGATTGGGGGGCATAATCCGGTGATAAAATCACCATACATCTTTTCCCTTTCTATCTTCTCCCCCTCTCGTATGGTGTTACTTCCTACCGCTCTTCAGGCTCAAAGATTATTTAGACACAGAAAAATACCATAAATCATGAATAGGAAACCTGGGCTTCAAAGCAAATGTTGAAACAGACTTGGAACATTAGGTTTTTCCTTCCTCCGCCTCAAATAAGCACCTGTATTAGACAGAGAACTTGGGTGCCTGAGTCCTCCCTAGGTACTAATGTCCTAGGGGCATAAAGACTCATTTTATTATATCGTTATAGTCGAAAAAGTTTTTACGGACCATGTATATAGTCAGAGAAAACTAACTCTATTTCTCTAATACATTCTATCTACTAGAATAGTACAATTTGGAATAATTTGGAATAAATCAGAACAAATTGAACGACATCAAAACTAAAATCAAGATGTACCATCTACAGTGGTACTTATGAGGGTAGATTCATGGAAGGATATTAAAACTAGACCTCTCTCCCCAAAACTTTCTCTTAAAGTGAAATTTCTCAAAATACTCACACTGCACGTGAGATCACCAAAAAAACTCATACTTAGCGTGAGATTACAATTGCATGAAAACCCTCTCTTAGCATGAGATCTCCCAAAAATGTGTTCTCCATAGCATTTTAGGACATATTTCTATCCTTTACACTCTTCTACATAAATTGCACACTTTCCTTTATCACTACTTTTACACACTTTTTACATTACTTATACATACATTAATCCTCATATTTTTCATATATATGGGACTTTGAATACTATTATTGCTCTGTCTCTTATGCAAGTCTCATCCTTAATAAGAAACAAGAAGCATCCTACTTCATCAACTAGCACAAGCTCTAACAACACGCTACTAAGTTATGCATACAATTTCACCCCTAGGGTCTACCTCATTGTCCTAGTTTTCACGTTTCACACTGCGATCACTTCACACTTTGCATAGTTACTTGTCCACTCGGCACCATGCTCAACGGACTACACTCCTCTATGGATTATCATGATGTACGCATATATTATATCTACTTTATTTTATTGAGTATCCACTTAACGACATAAAGTGGTGGAAAACTGCAAACACATAATCTATGAACTTGAGTACATTTCTAAGGTCCTTAAAAGCATACTAGCATGTATACATGATTCCATAAGAAATAAAAACTAGTTGGTTGAAAAATCCTTTTCGCCTTTTGATTTATTTATCTCTTTCACTTCAATTGTTCTAAGCTTGATTTGACTCATCCCTTTTTCCTTTAACACATCTTGTAGTTTTAGTCAGAACTTGAACTCATTTATACCTTTTGATAGCCTTGAACTTTAGTTCCCAATTAGGATAGAAGTACCCAGGTGCTCATGTCCCTCATAGGCATTCATGTCCCTCTCTTTCTTATTTTATTATTGTGGGTCCTTTTCACTTCTAGGTCACCTTTTAACACTTTGGTTTTTCCTTTCAGTTGTCAATTATGAAATTCAAACAAGGGAATCATATATATACTTAGTTACTTATTTTAAATAAAGGGCCAAGCACTCATAAGTAACATTCATCACAATCTTACAATCTAAAGGCACTAAAGAACTCAGAAGGATCCATTACAATCCTACAAAGGGGACAAAGGGTTGCATCACTTTTCATACATGTAAGGAGGAGGAAATCCATTTATTCATCTACACATACTATAAATTGCTACATATCGGCTACAACCTACTATCATTTGTGCAACTTTGAACAAGGGGAATTCGAGGGCACCATTCTCTACACACACGAACTACATGGAGTTTGAGAGTTTCATAAATCGCTCATAAGTCCACTCTATCAGGGGAAACAATGGGGGTACGTAGGAATCCGATTTGAAGTTTCATGTTAGATTTGATGTTATTTGGGGTATGGTCAGGTGTGATCTCTTTCTTAAAAGTCACGTACTCAGTGATCAGGGAGTGCTATAAGGGTGGCCACCTGAATCAACACAGGTTGAAACCCTTGGTGACATCATGAAGAAAGTAGATCTTGAGCTCTCGAATAGACAATGACTCCCAAAAATAGTTCTAACACCCATTACCCTTTCCCTATTGTAGGTGCCCCTGCCATCTTCTTTAAGGATTACATAATTAGTGAGCAGGTATGGCATTGTTTACAGTCTAGTATAAAAAATTACCCCTACCTAGTTCAATTTAGATTAAGGATATCACACTAAGTCATTTACCGCCAATTTTTCATGCTTATGTGTGACTCTTGTTGTATATTATCATTTGGGTATCATTCTTTACACTAGTTTGTTAGTGCAAAATCACAACCACCCCTGATGAAAATATCAAGGTTCTAAATGATGTCTTAGGCATACATGTGATGAACACATGGAAACCTACTCTCCAAGTGTGGGACTTGTAAAAACGAGAGAGGAATCTCAGATGAGAGGTTGGTTCCTCAAACTCCTCTGATTAGATCTATATTTGCAAAACTACAGAGGTTTCAGATCCTAATCCTATTCTAAATTTAAGGAGACAGGGATAGAAATGCAAAAATTGAAATAAATAAAGATGGGGGTGACGGCACCCCCCCAAAAGGAAGTGTTTAACTATTGTTTGTCATGCAGATAGAACAAAACAAATAGCCAACATACAAACATACACAGGATGATAAGATATAATTTAGATCTGAAAATGAAGACAAATAATACAAACAACGGACCTCAAACCCATTCAAAAAGCGGCATCATCATTCCTATGTTCCAAAAACCATTGCATTACAACCTCAGAGGAGGTTAGAAAACCTGTTAACACTATTTAAAGAGGTCTGATTTTACAACAATCACCTGCTGGAGGTGAAAGGAGAAGTTGCTATGCCCAAAAGGGTTCCCCCCTAGAAATGAGACAAATTGGCTTTTTACATTTGCATGGTCGAGCCCAGGAGAGAGAAAAAGTATAAAACGTGGAGCCCATTCCTCATTGACTGCAATGCATTAAATCATCAATGGAGAACCTTAACAACCCATACCCTAAGCATTTTTGACAATTGGAGGAGAGTGCGACCCCTTCTGCTTAAATTTATCGCTAAAATGTCATTTCTAGCCATGACACGTACCACGCCATTTCTTCTGAATTTCTCCTTGCAATTGAACCAAAATTCAAAATTACCATGAAATCCTGTAGAGATTTCATAAGATTTCCAATGATATGAATACGTGCAATCTAAAGCTTTAGATCAAAGATATGAAGGTCTGAAGTTTAAGTGGCAAAACGGCCAGAAAAACGGATGTCAGGCAAAAATTTAAATTTACATTTTTTTGCATTTTGGGAAAACAATTTTTGAAAAAATTCCACGCTCTGCGTCGGATTCACGTTTCAGTTGCTAGTGCACTGAGCAATTCGCTCTCCTCCACCTTTCCGCGGCTTTCCTTTGAAATTTTTGACCTTTTTACTCGTTGGAAATTTTCTATTTTTTTTTTTCCCCCACGCCCCACCACCTGGACACGTGTATGCATTTATTGGGTTTACAGGGGCGCAGGAGGATCCTTTGCTTTTTAGTTTTTAGCTGAAGACTTTTGTCAAAACTTCAATTTCCCCTGAGCTTCGCACTTCCATAGCTCATTGACACGTGTCCTGTGTGTATTTGGGCCCTACGGGCTGACCCCTGTCAAACCTGCCCTTGAAATTTTGCATCGAACACATTAGCCAAAATTTTGTTTCGCATCCCCGCACTGCGAACTCCTCGGCCCTTAGAACACGTGTCCGTTCTGATTCATCCACTGCCTACCAACCGGCTTCCCGCATCTGTGCCTGCATTACTTCTTCTGGGTCGGATGTCCAAAACTGTCTGGGACAATTTCTCCGATCCGTCTGATTCGGGCTTCCCTGTCCCTCTTTCAGTTGATGACACGTGGCACGCTTTCATTGGCTCTCAGCTCTTCTAACTTTCCGCGTCCCACGCGTCCCTTTGTCCCAACTATCTTGGATGAAATTTCCCTACGCCGGTCGATCCAGGTGGTTCGTGTCCTTCGCATCCTCGCGGCCCAGATGTCCCAACCTGTTCTGCACAGCAGTTAGTCGATTTGTTTTTACCTTCGGCAGGTTCACTCTTTCGCGTCCCGCGCGTTCCCACGGCAAAAGATTTCCCCGTTGCTTGCGCGGACCACTAGCGGCCTTTTCACCGAATTTCATGCCCCGATGTCCCAACTGCCCAACTACTGCAGTGATTAGGAACTTGCTGATTTTCATGCTTTTTTCTTTTTCTGCCCCAAGCTTGTTTTTGCAACTTTTTTCACCCTTTTTTTTACGAACTTGCTCTTTTCTTCTTGACAGGAGAGTTAAAAAAAGCTTAGGGACCCCAAAACCATATTTTTTATTACCTTTATCAGATCTATCTTCTCGGGACCGAGAATGTAATGCATGTTTTTAAAGTACCCTGGAGGTGAATTTTGGATAAACTTGGGAACTCAGTGGGGACATCTTGGCATGCAGATGAAAACCCCAGTTGCTTGAAGCTCCCTTGGGCATGGAGTCATGAGATATTTTGTTTGGAACCCCTACTAACTCAAATGTGCAGGAGGACAATGGAATATCACCTTACGGAAGTCAAGGACTGGCAAAACATCTCCACTAGAACAGCACGTTGTGGCCAAAGCACTTAGGGAAAAAAAAACTAACCTAACAATCAAACAATGTGCACAAGCACTTGAGGAATGAAAATCTAATCTAATATTTACAAGGTAGTGAATTTCCTCTAGAAGCAATGCTTGAAATAGATTCCATTTACTATAATCTTCGTGCAATTCTTCACCATCCTAATGGGCCAATTGGAAAGCATTGCTATTCTTGCACTCGTGACCATGTATTTGGGCCACTCAAATGGCATAACTTTTGATGCCTCTCGGTTTTTTACTCTATCCAAACATCCTATTTTTCACACTAATCTCCAACATGAAAAGATCTATCCTTGGCGTGCCTATCAAGGTCTTTTTTGATCAAGCTGATCCTTTTCCTTACTTGGGATTGCCTGATTTCTAATCTCTACAGCCCATCACTCTGCATACCCTCACCCCATGGGCTCAAACTCTAGTAACTCCAGCTGCGTCATAGTTCCAATGTTTGGCAACTCAAGGACTGGGCAGATTGCCTCTCTTCCATAGACCAGTTTGAATGGAGAGTTACCTGTGGATTTTTTGGAGTTATACTATAGCCATAAGGCTTATCAGTTTGGGATGCCAAGACCTCTGATTATCCTCAAGAGTCCTCCTAATGATAATCAACAGTTCCTTGGTTGAGATGGGCCTGGCCCTACCTTGAGGGTTAATAGTTTTATGAAGTGCTTAGGTAGATACCATTCTTACAGCCCACTCAATCACCTTAGAATGCCAATGATGTCAATGCATTATAAGAATTATTGTCGTAGGTACACAAAATCTGGTTGTTTCCCTAATAAAGAGCAAGATCTAGATTCATTTTCCTGTTTGGAGTGCTACTGCTTGTCCATCTGGTGAAGTAGTCCATGGCGTAAAAATCCATTGTGCCCTTGGCTTGAATTGGATTAATGACTCCAATGAAGTCCAAAACCCCGTTGCATGAATGGCTGGTCAATGAGATTGGAGGTATTGGAGGCAGAAAGTCTCTCTTTTCCTGTGAAGAATTGCAAAAATTCTTACACCAATGATCCATGATAGGGAAATCACTGAAGATTTTAGGCCAATAATAACCAGCATCATTAATTTTTAGAGCGGGGGGGGGTGGGGGGGGGGATGTCACTCTTGGTGCAACACATGACCACAGTGTCCACCATGGAACTCTTCCAACACCCTTGAATATGATTTGTGCTAATGCATCTCAGCAGCACTCCATTCACATCTTCTTGTTACAAAACTCCATCAAACACATGGCAACGTGCAGCCTACAATCTGAAGTGTTTTCTTTGGGTTTGTTATCTACGGAGGGCATAGGCATATGCCAGGAAGTGTTCATACCTTGGGTCCAGCAAGGAGTGGTGGGCAGACATTGTCTGTCTATTGATTGCCATTGGTCATGGACTGTCTGGACTATACAAAAACAACCTCTTCTTCATTGCAGACTACTTTTTGCTCCAAAATAGCTACTCACACAATACTTCCCTCTTACATCTTGGTGATCTTGATCTCAATGTCATATCCATGACACGGCTGATCCAAACCTGCCATGTCTCATTCAATTCTTGTGAGAGGATTCCTGACCCCAACGTGCGAGACAATCAAGAGACCTTGTTTTTGAGATTAAATGCTTTGAATTGATTCAAGCTTCTGATTACTATGCCAGCACATGCTCTCAATAAAATAGTACTCAACTATAGTCATCTAGGCTCTAGCTGAAGACGGAAATTGGCTGCTCATCATTATCTTGCGTTTTATTCGCTGTACAAAATGGCAGGAAATAGGGTCATAACTCCAAATGCATAGAGGATGAAATCCCTTGAGAAGTCCGGGTTGTGAGAGTTGGTGCTTGAGAGAGGATTCTTTGAGTGCTTAAAACTCTCCTTGCCTTCTGCTGTCCACTTGAAGCCATGCTCTTTCTTTAACATTTTGGTGATGGGCTTGACAAGGGCTGCAAAATCTGAGGCATAACCTCCGAACAAATTTATCCTTCAAGAAACTCTGAAGGCTTTTGTGGCTAGCAATTGGTAGTGCTTTATGGCTTCAACCCTCTCGGTATCAATTGCTAATCCTTCCTTGGAGAAAATATGGCCAAGGCGCTTTCCTCATGTGCAAGACATATGCATTTTAGGATTCCCCCGCCCTCCAAATTCCTGCCCTCTGAAGCTTTCCTCCCTGAGCGCGGGGTTGCTCCATTTTTTGACCAACCTTGATATCATCCCGGTCCCTCCCCCCCCCATTGTTCCTCCCACTTG
>JAHRHJ020001819.1:0-17429 GCA_019776745.2 Taxus chinensis
GTGTCTTGAGGGAAATGATGTGGAGGAGCAACAAGGAAAACTCTACATCGCAAAGAAGAAAATATTTAGCCCAATTGATAACATACACAATAGGCGATGGAGGTTCTTGCTGGTAGTGAGACAAGCCCAGAGGGACATGGAGAGAAGGAGAGTGGCATAGGCAAATTAAAATGGTTCATGGAAATACAATGAATTATACAACCAATAAAGAACAAGGGAAGGATTGAGAGCTTGTTTATTGTTATATGGGTAAATGATTTGAATAATGAACACAAGTAACCAAATTAATTTGACACCACGCTGTGATATATAATCAACAATGTGTAATTAGTATTTATATATCAATTAGTAGGAAAACAAATGGGCTTCAATACATAATTTGAATAAATCATAATTCAGTGTAATGTTTTGAATTTAAATATGTAAATGGTACTCAATAATGTTAGTGACCTCGCACTTAAACCAAATTGATCAAAAGATAGATGTATGAAGCGACGCGATCAGTGTTAGATGTAGGTGAAAGGTAAGCTTGAAATAAATGATGATTGGGTTCACATGATCTGATCGCTAGTTTCTTGCCCAATCTTCTTCGCTTGCACTATTTGTATACTTTGGTTTAAAAAAAAACTTCTTTCCTTGCCCTACTATAGCTACATTACATATGCAATATTTAAAGATTGAATGAAAACAAAGTGACTTCAAAAAGTCTGTGTTAAACATGAAGAGTAAAAAATTATTGTATTACTTGTTAGGATGTAGGGTGGGAATGCAAACGTTAGTAAATTGCAAATAGAAATAAAATTTTTTAGAAACAGCTAAATCCTTGTAGTACACCAAAATGACTATATGATGGAAATGCGGTACCTAATGCTAGATTTTATCTGAATACCTAGAGTGCTCATTGAGTTTGCTGTGAGGGGGGGGATTTTTAGATTAATGCATGCCAAAGGAGCTACTATGCTCATGTATTTGTAAATAACTTAATTCGCTTAGGATTGTTATGACTTGCCAAAATAGATAGAGTTGAAAGATGATGGAGAGGGAATGTGTGACGCCCAACTCATAAAAGGGAAAAGATCTTGAGAGCACAAAGTATGCTATGGATAGGGCATAGGTGCGTTAAGGAACCTATGAAATAGAGCATAAAAAGAGGTTTGGAGCAACACAACGAGAATGGGGGAAAAAAAAAGTGCACAATAATGCTAATTTTGACCAATAATCACTACTAGACAAGTACACCAAAAATAAATGGATTTTGTGGAATTGGAAATGTGCGCAAATGAGCTAATGTGCCAGATTATAAAGATATTGAATTTAATTAGGACCATATTAGTCTTGTCAAAACCAACACCAAAGGATGAGCTGAAGATATGTGACAAGGGGATGGGACCCCCCACTCCCTCCCCCTCCTGCACCATGACTAGAGTAGAACAAAGGTTCCCAGAGCATCGAGGATGTTCGGGTGACAAGACTTAATCTTTAAGGGTGCTTCAAAACACAGAAGTTCGGGAGAAAGTTTTGGGAGACGGTACAATGCTAAATGTTGTCATAGTGACCATTTGGACCAACAATAAAAAAAATAGGCAGTACACTAAAATTGCAAGTAACACTAATAAATGCTAAGGTTGGTGCTAGGTCTTAACATTTTACCGGACTTTAAGAGGTTGTAACGTTACAAAATGATAGAAAATAAAGATAACATACACGTGTAGATCTATACATACCTTGTATTGTGTAAAACAATTCTTGGGGAATTTTAAATTCAAACTTTTACTTAGCAAGATATTTTTGTTATATGAATGCATATAAAAACTTATATATGATAAGAAGGATTTATAGATTGCCAAACTATTGTCTTTTCTGAGATGCATTACTTATCCACTTTATTTCACATTCATAGTGTAATATTGGAATTTTAGAATGTTTCATGAAGGGGTTGGACTATTTCCTTTAAATTTATGATGCCTTAGGTTGAAGTGTCCATAGGAAGCATCAGTTATATATGTTTAACCCAACAAAAGAATGATTATTTTGCTATTATGCAAAAATAAATATTAATAACGAGGTTGAACAAAAATTAAACCATACTCATGTGTTTAAAAATAAAAGGATGACATCAATAGCCTAGATTGTGAGAAAGGCATGCCTATTCTAGGCAAAAAAATATGTGAGACTCACATATGCACAAACTTATCAAGAAAAAGCACGTGTAAGAAGTGCAAAGTACATAAGACTAACATCTCCTAGGCACATGAAATGTTTTATGAAATGATTGGTTCACACTCAACACACATATGCTTCATATACAAGGAATCATATCTAATATTACAATCTAGGATTTCAAATGAAGATTGTGTTTGTTATAGATGTAATGCAAAGAAGGATGGCTGTTGTTTCTCCAAATAACATGCACCCAAGAGAACAACACAAGATATTGAGTGACCTACCTTACATAGGTTTAAGAATTGCTTATAACAAGAACAGATTTGATATTGCATGTGCAACAGGGAAATTGATAATTTTCCAGCATGACAACGATACCCATGTACCAAAATTTTCATGTTATATCCTTCTAAGACACCCTGAGTGTACCCACTCGGTCCAGTGACCTCCCAATTCATGTTAACTCATTCCCCTAGGTGATTTAGGAAATTCAATTCAAAACCCCTAGGTGATTTTAGGAGTTCATTGAAAAATGCAAAACTTTCGGGCAACTGTGGGAAGGGCTATCACTAGGCCTTCCTAAGACTGGAGCAAACCCATGGAGTGGAAAAAAAATAAAAACCTAGACATGGAGGTGAATCAAAGGCCTAGGAACATCATGGAATTTATTTAGGAAGATTCAGGAAGGATCCAGAGAAGTTGGGATAGTTTCACTAAAATCAGGGTTCACAGGCCTAGGCAGTGCACAAGCCAAAACAACTGTTGAGCTTCCAAAGGTGATTCCAGGAGCTCTGGATGGAGTTAGGAGAAAAAATAAACATCTTCAGAAATGTAATTCCAATCCCTACAAGATGGTGAAATTATGTTTTTCACAACACTTTGGTGCAATGGGTCTGCAAGCAGTTTTTATAATGCATAGGTGGAGTACCAAATCAAAAAATCATATTTTTTAGGGATCAAAATGGAGGAATCAAGACCTAAACCCCCACCATTGGATTTATAATGATATTTAAGTCAATATCATATAAAATTTCATCAAAAAATCCATAAGGAGCTCAAGTTATCGCCGTTTCAAGTTCCCTCTTGGAGCGAGTTTGGGAGTTAGTCAAATTTTGATGAAGGACATGTGTCAGCTCCAAGATCCTGGTGGGATTTTGTGTCCCTTACATCCCTCAAGGTCAGGTACATCAAAGGTAAAGAAAATTCACCTAGCCCTCCATAAGCCCTCTGGACCCTCATGCAACCTCCAGGATCGCCAGTTCAGCCCCCAAGTGCTTGCGAAGGAGCTCAAAGCCTTCACCGTTGGATCACTGCCACATGTCATCACCTGGACGCACCATGAAAATTGATGTCCCTCATGTCCCTTTGAGGTTAGGGACATCAAGGATGAAAAAAATTCTCCCAACCCTCATTATGCCTCAAGGTTCCTCATGCGACCGCTTCTTAGCCCTTGCAGTGCTTTAAAGATACTATTATATCTTTAATCCCCTGTTGTTGGATCTCTGCCACATGTCAAGCTGAGGCGTGCTGTGAAAATTGATGTCCCTCACATCCCTTTGAGGTGAGGGATGTTAGGGACATGAAAATTCACCTCTCTCCATGCCTTTGAAAATTTTCAAATTTTTAAAATCCCTCATGCTTCTAACATCTAACATCTAACCTTCCTCATCACAACTTGCTCTAGCAAACTCCTCTAAACTTCCTATCACCCCTCCACCATTGTTGAACCTTAAACCAGCTCCATCATGGAAACACATTATCCTCCACTCCATGATATGCATATAGGTCTCAAATAATAATATTTCATGAAAACTGAGAAGAATGAAGATGAAGAAAAGAGAAGAAGAAGAATTCTTCAGAAACCTCCATTGACATGAGATGAAGATTCGAACAGATCTTGCAAACCACTGCATGAAACAAAGAACCATTTTTTTTGTTCATTCTTCACTATCAAAGGCCATTAAAAAATAACCTTCAAACCTCCCATCACATACAAGGAATTCTCACAGTGAAGAAATTTCACTTCCAGCTCCACGAAGAACAAAGCTCAATTTCCTGTCAAACCGACAACTGGATCGAAGAGAAATTTCACCAGTGAGACAAGAAGAAAAAACCTATCGCAATGGAGTTGATTTCATCATGAACAGAGACAAAAACCAGACCTGTAAATTTCAAGCTCCATTAATGGCCACCATGACATAGTAGTGGAAAAAATCAGTGAGCTACCTCTCCACTTCTCAGGGTTCTAGTGGGTGAAATCGCGCGAAAATTGGAGGGAATGATCGTTGAAAAATCTAGTTTCGCGTGAACTAGTTTTTGTGCCATGAAGTCCCTATTTTTTAGGGATATGGAGGATTGATTTTTCATTAGTGTTCTTCCCTGTCACATGAAGAATTCTTGAAAAAGGAAGTGAGCTACCTCTTCACTTCTCAGGGTTCCAGTGGGTGAAATTGAAAATTGGAGGGAATGATCATTGAAAAATCTAGTTTCATGTAAACTAGTTTTCATGCCATGAAGTCCCTATTTTTTAGGGATATGGAGGGCTATTTTTTATCAGTATTCTTCCCTTGCTGATGAAAATATCATCTTACCACTTGTTCAGATGAAGGAATTACTCAAAATTCAGAGTGTGGAACCCCAGAATAAAACCCAGAGTTTCAAGACTTGTTTTGTTGCAATCTGACATCCATGGAGCACTTACTAAAAATAGCATGCCTTCCTACATAGGGGTCTTGTTACTTTGGGTAATGCCACCATTTGAAGAGACTATGAAGAAGGTGGTGAACATAGAGGGAGTATTGCAGGCAAATTCATCAAAAAAGGTCATCTCGGCTCATAATTGACATTTACTAAAAATAGTAAGTGGTTCCACAAGCCCCTGTTATAAATAGTCAGTTGGTCCAAAAGGTGCGAGGAACACAGTAAGAAGAAATAATTTAGAAGCTACCATACTCAGTTGAGGTTGGGAAAAGCCAACTACAACACTTACAAAAAATAGTAAGTTGCCATGTGTACTTACTAAAAATAGCAGGTTGTTCTCAAAGGGAAATTTTGGCACAACAGGACATTGAGGGATAATCATTCAGGTCGATATCACCATTTGGGGTCCAGAAAGGAAAACTCTAACACTTACTAAAGATAGTAAGTTTTCCCTTCCAAATATAGTAAGTGTCAAGGAAACATGAATTTCAAGTGCACAAGGTTGGTCTAGGTTCTCAGGTGTAATCAATCATGAAGAGATGGAGGTTTTTCATGGTTTGGAATGATCATCTCATATTACAAAGTAGGGCATCACAAGGCACATCATGTGAATTCATCTTCATCACTTAAGGATTTGGGTGATTCAAAGAGAGTTGATCAGAATGATTTCAATGAGTCAAGGAGTTCATCAACCAAGTTTCAAGGAGGGTCAATGTGGGCATTGTATGTGTTCATCTCAAGCTTGCAGTGGTAAACCTCAAAACAATGTTTCTGAACACTCATTCTATGGTCCAGGATGTCTATGCATCATAGGTCATCACTAGATTGGGAAAATGATTCAAAGTTATTCAAGGGAGCAATCTTCATCAGTGTAGAAGATCACCAGTGGCAGAAATCTTCACTCAAAGTTCATGACTGCATCAAGGCATTCAAAGCATTTCATCACGAGGAGTGTTTTCCCTCCATTCCTTCCCTCTTCCTCTCTTTCCCTCTCTTCTTTCTCTCTCCATTCTAATTCTTCATTAAATTTCATCCTATTCACTTAAGTGACCTATTTTAAATTTGTAAAAAGTATTTTCTCAAAATTATAAGAGAAATACTTAATTCATGGAAAATGAAAGGTCACGAGTGGAATATGGAAATGAAGAGTCATGTGAGGGAGGTGAAAGGACAATTCAGATTGCTATAAATTGGGATGGCCTCTCCATTCCAAGGGATTCCATATTTTTGAAGAACTCTTACTATGTAGCATTGTGATAGCTTGGTTGAAGCTTTGTATTCATCACTACACATGGAATAAAAGCTACACTTCTTCTATTTCCCTTTCTTATTTTTCCTCTATTTCTCTCTTTCATGCACTTTGCAAGCATAGTTGATCCTGTATGGAATTGGAGAGGAACTTGGTGTCCTCGATAGATGAATTTAAAAACTTGGTGTTTTAATTCATTGGTCCTGCTAGCTTCATTGTGCTTTCCTCTATATTGAAGGTTGAACTACTCTGGTTACTGGGTGTGAGCTCTACAATCTACTCACGACAGTAATCTTCCTTGCATAATTTCCCCCCTTTTTCCCTTTATCGTTGTAATTTCCTCCCTTGTACCCCCATACAAGCACTTTGCCACAGGTTCAGTGGAGTGTCCCTGTGTGATCCCTGACCAATTTGGCCACCCACAACATTTAGATAGGATTAGGATTAGTTTACTTTCAATAATGGGAGTTGTACCATTCAATGCAGAGGGGTGTAGCCCTGTGAACTTTGGTGGAGACACCTGATTTGTCTACTGAAAAATTTTCTCACCAACATTTTTTGGTGACTCCGCTGGGGAGAGATTTTCCTAAGTGCACCCAAAAAGATCTCTGCCCAAAATATCAAAAAATACAAAAAAGTATATATTAAATATCAAAAAATAAAAAAAAAATCAGATTTCAAAGGAAAATCATTTTTGAAGGTGACTCCATCAAGGAATGAACCCCTGTCACATTCGTTTCCCACACCATGAAGAAATTTCTAGATTGGAGTGAAGTACCAATGAGTGATAGTGAAGAAGAAGAAGAAGATGTCTTGCCCAGAAAAGAAGATCGTTGATCAACCATGGTTCCAGACTAGTGTTGACAAAGGAAAGAAGAAAGAACCTGTCACCGATGAAGAGGAATGGATTCAAAGGAGACATAAGATAAGGTGTGAAGCTCGAGAATATGCCAAATTCTTGCAAGAGATGTACGAGCAACTTGAAGTAGCCCATAATGAGGAAGAAGAAGAGGAGAGTTGTCCTATAGAGGAAGATCCTGAAGATCATTCGTACCATAGGGTTTTCATCCCTGAAAGGTTCTTGAATGCTACTGAAGAAAATCCTATCCTTGAGCCTTCTGATGAAGATCAAATCAACATTCAAGAAGATGATGAAAGACAGGATGGTGCAAGATCCATTGAAGAATATTTTTACAATCTCACACAACTCACTACAAAATTGAGAACATTGTCCTTCTTCTACACTTCTCTAGATGAATTCATTGCATACGGTGATGAAGAAATGAATATTTTGAAAAGAGAATATGTGGAAAGACTTCAGAGCATAATAGAAGGAAATTCTGACCCCGAAGTCTTTGATGAAATTTGGAGGTATGCTTTAGCTCTACAGAGAAGATATGAACATCTTGAAGCACCACATCAAATGGAGGAAGAAGATGAGATGTGCCCTATGGAAGAAGACCCTGATGGCTGCCCATACTATGAGGTTTTCATTCCAGGAAGATTCTTGGATGCTCCTGAAGAATATCTTATCATGGAACCTTCTGATGAAAGCCAAAGAAACATCATGGAGGAAGAAGTAGAAGACATGAAGATAGAATCACCATTCATCAATTCCATCTGGCTCGAGGCACAACCCATAGGGGGAATAATATATTCAATAAAGGAAGATCCTTGCTACATAATGGATGATCCAATGCTCTCCGAAGACTCCACCAATGATGAAGAAGACGACCAATTCAAAGTAAGCATGAATGATCTCCTTTTCAAGTTTTGATCTTTCAATTAATGATGAAATGGAGAGATGTGAAGAAGTGCAAGAAATTCACCCAACATCATGGTCTGAAGATGATGAATTCAAGATGGTCATAGATAATCTTCCCTCCTATTTTGATTCTTCAAGTGATGTAGAAATGTTGCATGAAGAAATGGAGGAAGTCAAAGAATCAAACTCTCTTCCCGATGCAATCATGGATGATCGAATGGAAGAAGCCCACTCTCTTTTCAAATCCGAGGAGAATGAACAATTTAAACACAACCTCTACTCACTCAGGGAGAAGAATCATCATCACGGTGAAAACAAATCCTTTCATCTTTCACCTGAGCAAGAAGATTCAATAATGGATGGTCAAGATGTAGCTGAAAATTCTTCTCATACTACTACCCCAACATGGTTCTCTACTTCTTACCAAGAAGAAGATGATATGGATTTTGAGCTTGAAGGAGTGCCCTTCCCACAAAGCTTGGACCTCTTCTCCTTGTCAGAAGGTGTCATGAATCAAGTATGCCCATGCTTGCAAGAAAGTGAATCTTGGGCAACACAAAGCATGGAAGAGGTGAACGAGGATGTTTCAAATGAATCATGGGCCCATATGGATCATATTTTTAACCATCTCCTGGAGGCACAACATAAAGACTTCTTCCAATAAAGATGAAGATGAGCATATGGTGGATTTTAGAAGAATCATCCTGTACAAGACATCTTAAAGCTTGTAGAAGAAACTGAAGATCCTAAACTCATCCTTGAACTCTTGACCCAAGCTATGAAGATACAAGATAGGTATGAGTCTATTTGGGCTTCTCATTTTGACATGCCAATGTTTGATGTTGAAACAGAGCATTTGGATGAGTTTGATGAATTCCCCAATGCCTTGGAGAATGAGAGTGAATATGAAAGCATGTCTTTCTCTTTTACATCAATGCAAAGAGGTTCGTGAGTGTAAAAGGAGGAAGGTTCTTGAATCTCCTTCGAATATCCTCAATCTTGGAAATGACATCTCTATTGTGGGAGATGATAACATGGAAAATATTGAGCTGATTTGCATCGATCAAATTCATTCAAAACAAAATAAAAATCTGGGAGAACATTGGGAGTGTGATCAAAACCAACTTGTTCCCATCATTTTGGAATGTTCCATCAATGAAAAGAAAGAGTTCATATGGAAAAATCCAATGAAGGGTGAAGAATGCTTATATGGCCAAACCAAAAGCTGCAATTTTGAAAATGATATCAAGATGCACTCTGAACAAATGCATATTGGCGACCATTTCTCTAGACAACAAAGTGGAAGTATGCATGATTCTTTCCAAATGATCCAAAATCAGACTGATCCTCCAAGCTCTGATTCATCTTGAACATGTTCCCATGCTGCAAAAATATCTTCAAGGATGATGAAGATCTTGGCTCAATGATTTAACCTCCATGTGGTGAAAACACTTGCTTAGAGAAACAAAGTGGGATGTTTGGGGAAGTTCTTGAATGGGAAGAAAAATTAGTTTGTTCTCACTCCTTAAGTGTTTTTCTGATATAAGAGACAATTTGAAGTTGTAATTCAAAGAAGATGAATGTTTTCATGACAGGAGCAATTTTCCCACTCTTGAAGACATGGAAGAATGATGTCACATGGTCGCAGGATGTAAAGTGGAAGCATCAAGGTACAAGAGTTTTGAGAAAGTGATGAAGTGTTCATTGGATGCAAGAACATTCTCTATGTAGTATGAGTATGAAGATGGAATTATGGTCAGCCTTATTCTTCTCAAGCCATGCAAAGCCATCACAAAAGCATGGTTTGATCAAATAATATTTTTTGTGCTTCAAAGGTCAGACTTCAATCCATTGTTTCATGATGGCATCTACTTTTCTCAACCCATTTTTGGGTATGTGTATATTCTTTCCCACCTCTGTAAATTTCCCTCCCCTGTATATAATTTTCCTTTCTATGTTGTGTGTTTTTCCCCCCTGGTGTGTTTCCCTTCCATTTGTTTGTGTGTGTGTGTGTGTGTTCAATAAAGAAAGTTGTGTAGCCTATCTTTCTAGTGACTCCGCATGGCCCAATGGATAAGGAACTGGTCCATTAAAGAAAATTGATATTCTGGATTCTCATGTCATGTCATTCATTGCGCTCAGTCCATCATGTCCCCAAGATAGAGCCAGTTGTTGTCATGTAAATTTGCAACAGGGAAATCGACAATTTTCAAGCATGAAAATGATACCCTGTGTCGAAATTTTTTCAATGTTATATCATTCTAAGCACCCCAGGTCTACCCAGTCAGTCCAATGACCTCCCAATTGATGTTAATCTCATTTCCCCTAGGTGATTTAGGAAAGTCAATTCAATCCCCCTAGGTGATTTTAGGAGTTCATTGAAAAATGCAAATTTTAGGTATTGTGGGAAGGGCTATCATTGGCCTTCCTAGGACTGGATGCAACCCCATGGAGTGGAACAGAAAAAAAAACTCATGACATGGAGGTGAATTGAAAGTCCTAGAACATCATGGAATTGATTTAGGAAGATTCAGGAAGGAGATTTGGAGAAGTTGGGGCAGTTTCATAAAGCAGGGTTCACATGCCTAGGCAGTGCACATTCCAAAATAGCTACTGAGCTTCAGAAGGTGATTCCGGAAGCTTCGGATGGAGTTAGGAGAAAAAAAAAACATCTTCAGAAATGGAATTCCAAGACCTAAAATATGGTGAAATTATTTTTTCACAACACTTTTGTGAAATAGGTCTGAAAGGTAGTTTTTCTCATGCACAGGTAGAGTACCAAATTAAAAATCCACTTTTTTAGGGACCAAATGGAGGAATCAAGATCTGATACCCCCACCATTGGATTTTAAAGTCCATTTTCAGCCAAGATCATATAAAATTTCATCAAAAAATTCAATCAGGAGCTCAAGTTATCATCGTTTCAAGTTGTCCTCTAGGAGCAAGTTCGAGAGTTAGTCAAATTTTGGGAGGACAAGTGTCAGCTCTAGGATCCTAGAGGGATTTTGTGTCCCTCACATACCTCAAAAGGGACATAAGGTTGGAAAAATTCTCCCAATAGTTCCCCCATAATCCCTCTAGACCCATATGACCTCCCATTGATCATCAGTTAACTCCTAGGTGCAATTTGTTCGCAGCTCATTCCCTCTTCGTCTAGATCTCCACCATGTTAGTGGTGGCTTATGACATGAAGAATTTGAATGAACCTCATGTCCCTTTATGTTCAGGGGAAATGAGGGACAAAAAATGCACCCAGACCCCAAGGAATGGTCTTGGGCATGCATATCACCTTTTAGCCCCTTAGGTGCCCCAACATGATTTTTGAAGACCCTCCATTAATAATGTTGTCTCCACCAATCTTTGTTGAGATGAGGTAGTTATGAAAATTGATGTCCCTCACTTCCAATTTGAGGTGAGGGACATCAGGACATGAAAATGACAAACTGTTAAATCAAACTCATAAAATTTGAAAAATTTTTCTAACTGTTTAGTCCATGCTTCTTAGTCTCGACTTCAACTGTTGACTACACATTACCATAATGAAAAGTTTCAGAGAACCCCTTAGTCCACTCCCATTATTTTAGGCGATCAAACCAGCTCCACCATGGAACCAACTACCTTCCAATCCATGAATATGCTCATGGTCACTTTTAAATGAAATAATACCCAAATCAAAATAAGTAGAGGAAAAATAACTTTTTGCATCCAGAGCATAAGACAATGGAATTGCATTCAGAAATCCATCTCATTGTCATGAAATTTGAAGATTCGGTTCTTAGGTATCTTCAAACCATGTGCATGAAATGAAGAACCGTCTATTGACATTGAGTTCTCCATCTTGAAAAGACATAAAGGCCAAAAAATCACCTTGAAAACCTCCCATTTCAAAACAAGGAATTCTCACACATGAATAAATTTCACTTCTGGATCCATGAAGAACAAAATTCAATTTCTCCCAAACTCCTCCAAGTTGATGAATGATTGAAGAGAAATTTCACTAGTAGACAAGAAGCAAAAACCATTATCACAGTGGAGTTATTTCATCACAAATGGACATAAAAAATTACCTGAAAATTTCAAGCTCCATTAATGGTTACCATGACTAGTAGTGGAAAAAATATGCGAGCTTTATCTCCACTTCTAAGATGTTCCAGTGGGCGAAATCACTGCGAAAATTAGAGGGAATGATCGTTGAATGGAATCTAGTTTTCTGAACTACACATGCCATGAATTAATTTTTTTTAGGGATGCTGGAGCCTGAAATGTTCTTAAGGAATTGACCACTTTTGAAGACATCTTTGGATTCAGATGAAAGAGTGTTGAATCAAGGTGAGTTGGTAGTGAGAAACCTCTTGCTAGAAACTTCTCAAGGTTCTAGAAAGAAGCGATAATCATCGCAAAAATTGGAGTGGAATAGATCATGTAAAAAAATATAGTTTCACATGATGAATCTTAGTTTTCAAGATGCCATAGAAGTCCAAGTGGAATTTGTTTTAGGGAATGGAGAAGCCATGCACTTTCAGCTTTACAGTTGTAAGATTTTCTTCCCATGACAAAATTTTTGAACTTTCTCACAACGAAGGATGAGCTGAAAATTTGGAATGTAGATCTACTCTAGAGACACTCTGAATGAATCCAATGAATATCAATGAGGTTAGTTGTTCCCATCACAAACCAATGGTTATTATGCTACTAATTTCTAAAATCATATATGTTAATCCCTTCCTTACATGCTATAAATGAATAGTTCCTTTTAGATAAGTCAGTTCAATCACTGAAGAAGTTATGGCAAATAAGGTGGTGAACACATTGGATATCTCTTGGAAAGATCAGAAAGGTCGAATTACCTTGGCTGAAAATGACCACTTGAGTAAAAATAGTAAGTAGAGTCTCTACAAGCCTATGCTATAAATAGCTAGTTTCATCTACAAAAGGTGAGCAGATCTAGGCTAAGAACAAATACACTAAGGTGCCATATAGTTGAAATTTCCCATCCTAAGGTGATTGGAGTACTAGAAAAGTTAGAAAATAGTAAGTTGAACCCATGTGTATACTAAAAATAGCAGGTTGTTTCAAAGGTGACAAGTCTAGAACAGGAACAATGAGGATCATATCCAGAGAGTGATAATGTCTTTTCATACTCACTTAGTTTGGGTCATAGGATCTCATCACGCACTCATGAAGAATATCAGATATTTCATCCAAATTGAGCTATGACAATGATTATTTGAATTACCTTCTTGTTAGGAAATAAGGGATAAAATATGTGGAATAATCCCTCACAAAATCGCAACAGTAGAAACTAATATGCAGAAAATATTACAGATCTCAAATAAAATTGTAGAATAAAATAACACAACACAAAGAGACAGTATTTAACGTGGTTCACCCAATTTGGGCTACGTCCACCAAGAATCACTTGCTCAGATTTTATTACAAGCCACCGCTCTCTCAATACAATACCCAGATCTGTTTAGAGCTATGCTCAACAAACTCTACAGAATTCACACCTGAATTCAAAACACATCTGCAATACATTTGCTCATTATACATCTATCATATGCATAAGACCATATAAATAGACAACTGCTTAAGTAGTTTTATAAAACCATGGGTATCAAAACCATGGGAAAAAAAACCTGTCCCATAAACCTATGGGTCAAAAAATTTTACAAAACAATGGGTACCCATATGAGCCCAAAAATAGCCATAACGGTTTCCCATGGGTTATATCAACCACCCATGAAAATTTTTCGGGAGGCCCCCGAACCCCCTTCAATCGGGGGGGCTTCTACCCATCGAACCCCCCTAACCCGCTCAAACCAGCTGAGCGAGACACCGTAAAAATACCTGGAAAGTGTACAGTCTTCAACACTTTTCTCACATGAAAACAGGCTCCACAACCTAACAATCTCGCACTTGGAGACTAGTTTTCCTCTGAGCAAGCTTCTCAACCCTTCACTAGTTTCCGTGAAGACCAACCAAAGCTGAACACAGCTTTATTTTTTCCCTTGTGACCACCTTGGTCATCATGTCTGCAGGATTCTGACTGGTATGAATCTTCTCCAGCTTTAACTTCTCTTCCTCCAAAGTTGTCCTGATGAAACGATACCTTAACTATATATGATTTGTCCTAGAGCGGAAAGCAGAGTTCTTAGCTAGGTGTATAGCACTATGAATATCACTATGCAGCTTTCCTTCCTCCTACTTATGCCCCAACTCCTCAAGAAATTATTGTAACCAAATCATCTCTTTGCTTGCCTCTGTGAAAAGCAACATACTTAGCCTCCATGTGGTTGACAAAGCCACCAGCTTCTGTAGTCATGAAATCCAGCTCACTGCTGTCCCACCTACAGTGTAAATATAACCTGTCGTGCTCCTCCTACTGTCTACATCTCCAGCCATGTCTGAATCTACATAACCACGTAAAGTGGTGTCTGATCCACTGTAGCACAAAATTGTCCCCATGGTCCCTCTCAAATACCGAAGGATCCACTTTACTGCTTACCAATGCTCTTTACCTGGATCACTCATAAATCTACTCACAGCTCCCACTGCATGGGCAATATCAAGGCCTAGTGCACACCATAGCATACATCAAACTTCCAACTGCTGATGAGTAAGGTACCTTGGACATCTGGTTTCTCTCCTACTCTGTCTTGGGACACTACTCCTTTGATAACTTGAAATGGCCTGCCAAAGGAGTCCCAACCGGTTTAGCATCCTGCATATTAAACCTCTCCAAGACCTTCTTAATGTACTCTTCCTGAGATAAAGTCAACTTCTATTCCTTCCTATCCCGAGTTATCCTCATACCAAGGATTTGTTTGGCTGCCCCCAAATCCTTCATAGCAAAGGATTCACTTTGCTGCTTCTTGAGTACTCTTATTTCCTTCATGTTTTTACCTGCAACCAACATGTCATCAACATACAAACACAGGATAATATAACTCCATCCTCAAATTTCTTTGTATACACACAATGGTCAAAATGACATCTAATATAACCTTGCTCCATCATGAAGCTATCAAACTTCTTATACCATTGACGTGGAGCTTTGTTTTAAGCCATACAAGCTCTTCTTCAGTTTACACACCATCTCCTCTTTACCTTTGACCTCATAGCCCTCTGGTTGCTACATATATAGTTCCTCCTCCAAATCACCATGGAGAAATGTAGTCTTTACATCTAACTGTTCTAAGTGCAAGTCTTTTGCTGCCACTATTCCAAGAACAATTCTAATAGAAGTCATTTTTACTACAGGAGAAAAAATCTCATCAAAATCTATACCTTTTTTTGTGCAAACCCCTTGACCACCAACTGGGCCTTATATCTTTTCTTGCCTCCTTCTTCCTCTTTAACTCTGAATACATCCACTTATTCTGTAATGCTCTTTTTCCTTTGGGTAGCTTTCACCAAATCCCATGTCTTGTTCTCCATGAGATACTTGATGCTCCTCATCCATGGCTTGCTCCCACTTCTTCCTGGCATCTACCTGTATTGTTTCATCAAATCTCTCTGGCTCTCCACTATCAGTGAGTAATAAATAATAAAGAGAAGGAGAAAAATGTTCAGGTTCTCTTCTTACCCTAGAAGACCTCCTCAATATAGGAGTTTGGGGTTCTTGTTGAGGAGGTTCCTGAACTGATTCATGTGTCACTTTCCCATCTGGAAGATCCTCTACCACTGCATATTCTTTCTTGGATTCTTCCCTATTTTCCTGCAACTACTGCTTATACATGACTTTCTCATTAAAGACCACATCCCTAGATCGAATGATTTTCTTGTCCTTAATACTCCAACATTTATATCCAAAGTCATCACCACCATAACCAATGAAAGTACATTTTTCTGATTTAGCCTCTAGCTTGGTCCTATCATCCTTGTCTATATGAACAAACACCTCACATCCAAAGACCCTAAGAAATGAATAATCAACTTTCTTACCATACCAAGCCTCCTCAGGTATGCCTCCATCCAAGGCACTTGAGGGTCCTCTGTTTATCAAGTACACAGCTGTGCTCACCACTTCTGCCCAAAAAGAAAGAGGAAGTCCTGCATGTAACCTCATGCTCCTAGCACGTTCCATTATTGTTCTTTTCATCCTTTCTGATACCCCATTCTGCTGTGGAGTTCTTGGAACCATCTTTTACCTGCGGATTCCATTCTTAGAACAGTAATCATCAAATTCATTGCTGCAATACTCCCCTCCATTATCTGACCTGAGACATTTTAGCTTAAGACATGTTTCATTCTCTACCAAGGCTTTCCATTTAACAAAAGTGTCAAATACATCAGATTTGTTTCTAATACAATAAACCCAAACTTTCCTTGTTGCATCATCAATAAAAGTAACATAATAACTTGAACCCCCAAGAGATGATACTTGAGTTGGCCCCCACACATCAGAATGCACCAGCTCTAACTTACTCTCTTTCTTTGTAGGTCCAACCTTGAGAAACCTTACTCGCTTCTGTTTCCCATATATGCAGTTCTCACAAAATCCAAACCTGTTTCTGTATATCCAGGAAAATTATTCTTTATGATGTTCATGCCCTTATGGCTCATATGACCGAGCCTATAGTGCCATAATGTTGTATCTGCATCTGAAGCCACAAGATTACAATCATTAGTACTATCAGTGGTTAAATACAAGGTTCCAACCTTCTTACCTCTTGCCACCACAAGAGCACCCTTGGTAACCTTCCAAGAGTCTAGCTGTAAATATCATAGTATAACCATCACTTCCCAACTTCCTTGCTGATATCAAATTTCATCTTAATGTAGGAACATGTATGAAATCATTCAATAGCCAATTATTGCCATTCTACATCTTAACTTGAACAGAACCTTTTCCAACTATGCTGCAAGGCTCATCATCACCAAGAAAAACATGCCCAAAATCTCCTTGAACATAATCAACAAAATAATGCCTATGTGGAGTAGCATGGAAAGAAGCCCCTGAATCTAAAACCCAAGATTCAGTAATATTGTGCAAAGAAAGAATCAAAGCATCCTGACATACATTACCCATTGCCACATTTTCCTTCTTGTTTTCTTCCTGTTGTTTCTTCTTATCCCGAAGCTCCCAAAAGTCCTTCTTTTCATGCCCAGACTTTCCACAATTCCAACATACAATCTTGCTTCTTGGATTTTGACCTTGCCCGATCTTTTGATTTTCCACGGTTTCCTCTATTCTTCTGTCTCCCTCTAGTTTCCACTGTCAAAGAATTCCCTGAAGTAGAAGATTCCCAGAGCTTTTTCTTCATCATTTCCTCGCTTAGAATCACCCCTACAACATCCTCAAACTTCAACTTCGAGTTAGCTGGAACCGAGTTACTTACCGCCATTACCAGGCTATTCCAACTCTCAGGTAAAGAGCATAAGAATTAATAAAGCCCTAACTTCTTCATCAAATTCTATTGTAACCGAAGCTAGCATATTCACAACCATATTGAAATCATTTAAATGATCTGCTACTGAACTATTCTCATACATCTTTCATATTAAACAACTTTTCCATTAAAAATATCTTGTTAGAGGCAGAGAGTT
>JAHRHJ020001820.1:0-17421 GCA_019776745.2 Taxus chinensis
ACAAAATTTTGCAAAACAAACACAGTGGATAAAAATGTTCAAATTTCACGATCTCACCATCAAGGCCGCAATAACTTAAAGGAAGCATAGCCACATGGACGTTCTTGTTTAAAGTTGGAGGACACATGTCAGTAAGTCGATGTTGGAAAGATACATAGCAAAAATCCATATGTAATCATTACAAAATAATTAACATCTCAAATTTATAAAGAGCCTAACTTTCCTTCAACATGGAGTTCAATCAAGAGATAAACAATTAGTGAACACTAACCAATAATTATTACGTGCAAAAATTTCTTTGGATAGCAAATGAATCATTGTTTTATTGTTGTGTTCGGAGATTACATCAAAAGGAAATATCCACCATAGTTACATTAGTGAATCTTCCCCTCGAATTTAAAATTATATAATAACATATACGTTTGTAAGGTAATCAAACCAAAAAACAAATTTAAAAATTTCCATCAAAATTTATTGGGTTTTCAATGTTTTGGATTCTAAGAAACACCGCTTCATAATTCATACACAGTTTCAATAATATTCTGGAAGGTGAGTTCTAAGTATCGTCCCTTCTTGCGAGAATGCATTTGAGCAAAGGTGATGGGCTCTTCCATTATGCATATTTTCCTTCTCCAGCTTGAGCGGGTACATGATTCCATCCTGTGTAGGATATTGAAACATTGCGATGGACAGCCTACTGTTGTTTGAGTTCACCACTGCCTGATGGTCTATGTCTTGAATTTTCCCTTTCTCAAATATTGACAATAACACAAAAAAATAAATTTTGGGGATGAATATAATCAATAGTGGGGTGAAATTGAAATGCGATTAGTGAATTCTAACATGCGTGTGATTTCTGAGATTGATGACGAAGGCTACCTCAATGGGCTTGACGGTGATCCAGGCCTTTGTCCTTGGTAGCCTAGAGGCCTTCGACGTGGTTCTTGGTAGCTAGGAGGAGGATCTTGATGGTCAACTGAAATTAAAGGATTTTAGTTTATCACGCAAAATCATTTGTTTCTATTGAAATTTGAAAGCCAATCAAGAGTGAATTATGGAAAACGACGGAGGACAGGTCATGGGAATCAGCCTGGGAACTACATATAGTTGTGTAGGCGTGTGGCATCATGATTGCATCGAGATCATTGCAAATGACCAGGGAAATAGAACGACGCCCTCCTACATGGCCTTCATTGATACCAAACTCCTCGTCACCCACCATATTTCTGATCCTTCTGCGTAGAGAAACATGAAGCTCTAGCCTTTAAAGGTCATTGGTTGTCCAGGAAAGAAGCCAATGATTAAAATTCAATTCAAGGGTGAGAAGTTATTCGTAGCAGAGGAGATTTCGTCCATGGTGCTTGTCAAAATGAAGGAAACCACTGAGGCTTATTTGGGGCAAATTGTGAAGGATGCCATCATAACTGTCCTTGTGTATTTTAACAACTCACAACAACATGCTATGAAGGATGTCAATGTCATCTCGAGGCTCATTGTCAAGAGAATCATCAACAAGCCGACTGCTGCAGCCATTGTTTATGGTGCTTGGATCGGTGTGTCTTTTCTGTCCCAAAGCGACGTCAGGATGATACCATTTTGGGTAGTAGTTAATCACCACTTTTTATTCCATCTCCAGACAGTCATTAAAATGAATCTCTGGAATGAAATCCAAGACCCATTAGTGCAAGCATGCCAATAAAAAAATAGACCATGAAAGCAAATTGTATTGAAGCAAAAGCAGAAGATTGACGATTAGGAGGTGTTTCATTGGGGCATAATGTCTAGATGTATTGATTTTTCTTCTTCTTCTTCTACGAACCTGAGCTATGCATGTTGTAACCTTTGCAGCACCATTCTCGCTATAGAGGCCGACCACCACTTGATTTTTTTTGCTCTGTATCCGTTAGTTCGACTAGTTGTTATATTGATTAAGACATTGAATGGAGTGATTTTTGGAATTTTAAGTTGTGTGAAATTATTATGATGGCTGACAGTTCCTTTAAAACTTGTACCTGCATCAGAGAATTTATGACATGTGAATAGTTTTCTTAAGTTTAAACTATATAAAAACTAAATATTTGTCACATGTTGCTTTAACATTGGTTAGTTGGGTAATTTTTATTTTTTACTAATCTAAAAATTATAATATGCTTTTAAAAACATTTCAACCAATTAGAAAACAAGATTAAATATATTATAAAAATTAAATAAATATTTGTTTTTATAAAACTATATGTCAAACAAGGCAAATGACACATACCAAAACATGATTGGAAAAGTAAAAGCAATTAATTGATTTGTAATAATTTATGTGATTAAGGATGCAAGTGGTTAATTACTTTTCCATACTTGATTATAATTTGTGATATTAATGATAAAGTGTGGATGATTATAGGTGGCATTTCAAGTAATTAGTGCACAACCTCTTGAAGAATATGATATAGGTTTCCCTGTAAAGGAGGGTGTATAGTGTGATTTGAATGCATCCATTAAGGACATTAACTTGGATGTAGACTGGAACTATTATCAATAAAGTTTGTAAGGGATGAAAAGGGCCATCAAAGTATTATTTATTATCGTGAAGAGTTCCAATTATTAGCTTTAATTTTCTTGAAAACTACTTGTAATAAATTCCATCAATCAACCAATAGTTTTTAGTTAATTCACCTATTATGGTTGTTATTTAGGGAAACTAATGTTTTAAATTGTGTAGTTATGTTGAGGAAAATGTTTTAAAATGAGTGGGCTCGGATATCTTATGTACTTCCTCAGTAAGGAGGATGCTTGTAAATGTAGGTATAGTTGAATTACATTTGGCCATGGATATTTTTAGCACGGATTCCTTTTCCCAAAGTTTTTGCTAGCATATTTTATATTATCTTCCTTGAATCTCAATAACAAAATCATCACTAAGATGGATATTAGAGCATTGGGAAGGCTTATATACCCCACATTCTCATTCCCACACTCCTCTCTAGATGTAAACTACATTATTGTATTTTGATCTATTCTTCACAATTGTTACCTTGCTTTTATTAAACCTACCCTTGAAATTAAGTTAGTTATGTTGGTTACTCTCAAAGCCACAACCAAATCTATAGGAAGAAATAAATGGGGTTATGGAGGTCCAATCTATGTTGTTCACTACAACAATAAACTATATGACACCATTTTTCAATTGTTTATTTCGATGGAACTCTAATTATCATGTGTTCTTCCTAGAATGATATTTTTAAATGTTCCTTGATCATGGAGAGATAATTATAATAAAATTTGAGGTTATTTTAAATGGTATTAATGCTAAAATATTTAGTAAAGTGGGTAGTATTCATTGGTATTATAGAATAATATCACACACCCATAAGATTATTATTGAATATTGCAATATTAGATTGAGAGATGGGTATTTTCTTGTAGATAGAATGTTTGCAAGGCATGGAATACTTTTCAAAATTAATTACAATTATATGTTTAAACGTTATGAATAACTAGTATATGATCAATGTTCACCTAAAAATATGATCAACCAAGTCATTCTTACAACCTAAAAAATTGGGCTTCATCTTAAAAGGCATAATGGTATTCCAAGATTGGATGAAGATGCACATATTACTAAAATTGTTAACAATGTTATTTTTTGATTAGACAAAGATGGTGGAAATGATATAGTTGAAGCCATGCGGTCCTTTACATATTTTAGGGTAAAACCCCAATTGTTCCAAAGTGATAACTATCAGAGGATCTATTTAGTTTGTACATATCATTATGCCTCTAGTCTAAGAGGTTAGTGTGCATCAATGCATAATTAGCTTGAAAGTAGATTCTGGAATAGTTCAATGAATCTTATTTGGCTTGTTTATATATTTTCACAGAGGTCGTGGTATATCGATAACATCTTTTTACATTGAGTTGTCACTGCCTCATTCTTTTATTCATAAGAGAGTATTTACACGTCCATCCATTAAATGATTATTTTAGTTAATATTAAAGATGATGATAATATTTTTCTCATCCCCATAGAGATCAAAATTTTAAGTACTTTTTTCATTGAAATACTTTTTTCATTGAAATTTATTCCTTTATATTTTTTAAATTAAAAATTATGTCAAGGATTTATCTATTTATCATAATGGATGACCATTTTTTTAGAGTTCCTATTTTGCCATATGATAGAATTTTGATTTCACCATTTAATGAAAAATGAGAGGTTAAAAACTAGTCGAACCATGTCTATATTAACAATTCTTTGTATTATGGATCATTTAGAATTTTTACATACTAGTGTTATAAGTCACCAAAATTGTGTAGATGCCTAAATTTGGAAATTAATCACTTGATAATGTTAGTATTGTCTCTATCCATATATCATGACTTGTGTGCACAATTTCAACCTAATTTCCTATCTTTATCTTAATTTAAAGACTTGCTCTCCTCATTACACTTCTTGTATTAACAACAGTTCTTCTAGCAGGAAAGCCATAATATTGTATTCTCCTAGTTTGCATGCTCATAGCTTACAGAACCGCATTCCTGACCTTAATGAAGCACCTCAATAGGGATCAACCATTGGTGATTTGGTCTTAAATTTTCGGCTTCAATCCCAAGCCACCCAGAAGGGGGGAAAGTGATGTCGTGTTTGGGTCGACAAGTGTGTTCCGGACAGATCTTAGGGTAAATTACACATGAATGTCCATATAGAAAATTCACATACACTCATTTACTCAGCCGGAGCACTTTCAGAACACTACTTGTAAATATCATTCCAAATCCAACTGCAAATCTAGCCTAACTTAACCGAAAGTAGCAAACCAGATCATAAGCAAACCCGACAGAGGTCTAAAAGAAAACTAGGTTTCTAGAGTCCAACTCCTACGCAAAGGGAGCCAAAATCCAAGTCACACACGTAATCAGCCACTAACACTAAAAGCACTAGCATGTGACAAAATGGTGAACGAAACACAACATACACACACACCACACACACACCACCCACTATTATGTTTGTACCGATAAAGTGTTTCCCTAGCTCAGTGGGACCTCCCGACAAAAATGAACCATCTACAAGACCTTTCAATTGGTTTCATCATTCGTTTCTCACTTTCACTCCCATCTCTGTTTCGTCTAAGAGAGGGTAATTACATATAATTCTTATGTTTAATTTCCTTTAGCACTTATTTCGATTGATCCAAATTTATAGATAGACTAACCTTTTTTTGGGGTAATAATTGGTACACTCCTTTTTGATCAATATTCACCTATTTAGCCTCGGTACCCTATTCCAACGAAAACCTTCTAGGCCAAACCCCTTAGGTTTTTTATTTCAATTGAATTTATCGTTCTCTTTGTTAGTCGTATTATGGATTCCCTCCGCTAGCTTCTCAATTGGGAAGTGTCACATTTATGACCTCTCATCATAAATTGCCCCCTTTACACAGGAGGATACATATTCATACATTTCTTAAAAAATCCGCAAGATACAAATTCACTCTTCTATATATCGAGAGATGAACAAAGGTTCTGGTACGTTAGTTCTTATATATGAATTCCTAAATCTAGTGTTACTCCTCTCTTGTTGCTAAAGTTTCGATTTCCACAGCGATTAGCCTAGCATGGGACATTCCATATCCCCTTTAAAAAATTACAATGTTTATGGGTCATAGGTCTCCTACCATTCCTACATCTCTTGTGCACACCCATAAGATTTCGTCCTTTTTTCCACCGTCACAAGCTCCTGGAAGATGAACATTAATTGGGAAAATAAAGTAATAATTATATAGGCGTGTCTAGACCTTAGACTGTTATGGATTATATCAATTTCCGTCATAAGATCCTCTTGTACATGGAAGTGATATTTTTCCTTAACCCCTAGATTTTTGTTTCCTACGCTTCCTAGGTAGGAGGGTAAATTATCTACAGGAACGGTTTAGCTCCTTGCACACTACGTCCGTAGAATATGCCATATAATGAACCAATTTTTTACTAAATTTTCTATAAGCCTTAAAATTATAATTTGCAATGGATTATAAGATCTACCTATGCAGGAGGTCGAAGATTATTATTTGGAGAGGGCAGGCGGGGCACAGGAGCGAGCAAGAGGGGGGACCAGAGGGCATATCCGCAAATGGAAAGAAAATTAATCAGGCGCCAAGCAAGACTAGATCGACTATGTCCCTTGTGGCTACAAGACCATGCTTACAAATACGAAAATAACAGTGGTGGGACAAGAGGGGGAAGGGAGAGAGGGACGCAAAGGATGCGCGCTCCTGGGCAAAGCATCGCGTATTGGGAGGAATCGTGATCTTTGGTGGGTATGGCATATTTGAAATTTTGAGGTGTGCCCACCCCTTTAATGAAAAGATTAGGTAGGCCTCGACGAATACCAAATAACTAGACATCAAATTTCTAAGGAATGATATTATAAAGGAAACTTCCATGATAAAAACATATATTCTATATGCTGTCAAGGCCGAGACCGCAGCGAAAAAAAGTAATGGGAAGTAGGCTTCAAAAGAAAGGCACACAATTGACCTTATTCACTCGGATCCGAAAAAAATTGGGTAAAGGTAACGGATATCTCTCCTTATCCTTGTTGAGTTGATCCAAGAAGAATCGTGGTAAAACTTTACTTTGAAGCTAGAAGGGGTTCCCCCATAAGGGCGAGCACTACCCTTACAAATGCTTCGAGCTTCCCAATATCATCCATATGTCCCATATGATTCTCCCTATTATTGAGTTTGGCTCTCTTCTTGAAAATATAGTTTGCATATTAATGAAAAGTCGAACAAAGAGAGATGCAATTATCGAGTCCACCAGCACCGGTGGAAGCTTAGAGCATCAAGGGACAGCAGACGAAGCTTAGGACAACCTCCGATTGCTACATATGATGTGTCCCGTTATTCCCTCATCGGCAAAATACCTTATTTTATGCCGCATAGTCCTAGATGACAGGGAGGAGACGAATGGGACGGGCGAAGAAGAGAGGGACCTATGCGAAGGGGGCGAGTGGGGAAACCAAATCCTAGCCGAGTTTAGTGGGGAATAGTGGTTCCAAATAAACCTATGGATTTCTATTTATTATGGCAGGGCGTCGGGGGGAGAGCGAGAACCATATACCATGCAAGGCAAAGAACGGCGATATACATATGGTTCTCCGTGCTTGGGATCCGGTATGGGAGGCTATAATTTTCTTGGTGTCTAGACCCCCCGTGGGACCTGTGAGATGACGCGTAGGATTCCAGTAGATTCCATGAGTGTCAGGTTATTCTTCTATACTTCATCAATGTGTCAATACATTCATAAAATCAATTGGTTATATTTAATGGCATTCCTCAGGGACGCCTTGAACTATTTCAGCTACATAGGAGAAGAAGTGCCGACATTCGAATGCCTATTGTGGTCTACTCATGTGCTGGATCTCGATCTCTATCCCTGAAAGCTTCTTTTAGGTTTTCTCCTAAAAATTCACAAAGATCTTAAGTTTTTTCGACAACCCTCAGATCAGGGGAGACAGCCCAAGCCTCGGGCCACATGAAATTTGCGCGAAGCCTGAGACGCCGAGGGGGTTTCCCTATCCCCCGAGCATAGTAATTGATAGGGTAATCCCTTTTCAAAAATTTAAGTCATCCTATAATGTCCAAAAAAATTATATTACGAACAAAACATCAAGAGTTGGGCAAACAGACAAAAATGGATACGTTGCATGTGGCTACCAGTTACCGATCTGGACTTTACAGGGGTTAGTTTTCACAGGGTTGATAGATATGTATATTTATTACTTTGTTACACAAATGTGATTCACATTTTATTTATTATGATGCAAGATACATGGTGAGACATGAGGATAGGTGATTCCGGTCCCTGTCCAATGGGCCTTTGCTAATTTTGGGCCTCTATTCACATCGTTGATTGTTGCATTAAAACTACTTTTACACATCCTGCGTTATGTTTTATACTATATAAGATGGGCATGAGAGGTATCTAGAGGAGTAAAATAACAATGTGGTGTTTGTACAAGACTAGTATATCTTTTTCTTTGTATCGTTGGGCTACTATATATTTTCACACACTACTTGTACTAGGTATGTTTGTTCCTTTAATATTCCTATATTTTAAGGTGTCCTATTTTTGTCCTTGGTTACCTTTTTATGCAGTCTTGCCTTGGGTGTGTGTGCAACATTTATCATGTCCCGTAGATCATTCCGTTTGTCATTATTTATACTATATAGTGTGACCTTGATTATTGTAATTGGTCTCCGTCTATGCTTTCATTCTTGTAATCCTTTGTTTTGATGTCTTGTGCCACCTATAGTTACCGTCTAGTGATAACACCGATTTATATGCTACGTCGTGATATGGTGTTAGAAATTAATGGTTATCGTTATAGTTTTTGGTGGTTAGTTATATTTAATATTACTATTCTGTTCAGATATGTTATAACAATATATCGCCGTCGTTGGGTAGATGAGGGGAGAGTTGGGTGGAGATTCCATCTCCCGAAGTATAGGAAATATTTTGTTTCTATATATTTGTAATCTCTCCACTGTTTTGATCAATGAGAATCTGTAAGAAAATAATGGTTTCCTGTTCGATCTTGTTGTTTGCTCCAGAGGTGGGATGAGCGATCAAACTTGGTGATATGAGTGTTTTAAAGAAGGTGGTCCCTTTAGGCAAGTTAAATTTATTATTGATTATGAACCAAGAATTGTTGAAAAATTTTTAAATTAGATTTGTATGTTTGCACGTAGTGTGGCTATATTCTTTGGCAATGTGACCTAATTGCCCCAGCCCTTTGGAGGCCAAGCTTATATATAGTGTTGAAAGAGGCCGCATCAGAGGGTTTCCATCTCACAGGACAAATAAGTTCTTATCTATGTTCTCTTGTAGACTAAACAGTGCCACATGGTTTCATTTACATCCATCTGGCTGGCTCTAGATACTTTGCCACACGAAGCAATTTTCTCCGCAACCTGTGTTTGTGTTCCACCACAGTTTTACGTGGTTCGGCGTAGGGTTTTGCATCGATGTTTCACTGTACAACATTTTAGTGGTAGGAAATCTATCAGGCTATCATGTCGGACGGGCTGTACACATATGGGCGGTGTATTTCTGAGTTTTTTCATTTTTGAAGAACTATCCACGATTGCATATAAATCGAGCCAGATCTCTCCACTAATCCTCAAAGGTCGCATTCAGTGTAGTAATGGTTTTTGAAAAACAGCATTTTGAAGATCCTTTGGACTCCGGCAAACTCCTCTTAAAATGGTCTTTGTCTGAGTAGCCCCACAAGCAGATCCGTCTATCTCTACAGCCAGAGACCATGTATATATCCAAGATACAAGCACAACCGGATAACGAGGTCTCGCCCCGCAATAGTTTGTTCAATGCTGTGGGGGGCAATCTGTGACATGTAATATCCTGGTTGCAAAGGAATCTTTGATATTATGTAATTTGTTGGGTAAAATACGTTCTTAGTGTCTTTTTAAAGCATGCTTTACTAATAAGTCTATAGGCACTTGTGTCAGTTTATTATGTGTCATAGTTTCAAGTCGGTCACTCAATAAGTTTTTGTCTTATTGTTTATTTGGTTAATGGGTTTGGTTTAAGAGTATTTCTTATTTTCTAGGATTTTAGTGTTGACGTGAAAGGTAATATTTATTTATTTTTTTATTGTCTCGTCAATAAAACTTTGTCTAAAAGTGGTCATTAGTCACCATCAAATCTTGTAAAATTGAGTATTCAAAAGGTCAATAAATTTTATTATTATTGTGAAAAAATTTAAACACAATTAAGTCTTATGTGTTTTGGTATATTGTTTGTGTCAAAGGTTATGTTGTTTGTATTGAAAATAATAGTTAAGTTATCAAAAGTTTTTTTCATAGTCGTCTTGTGTCACATGGTTAGTCAAACCATAAGGTCTTTTGTAAGTTGTCAAAAATTGTAAAAAAAAAAAATGCCTTACGAACGCATTTTACGGTGTTATTCGACATCGGAAAAAGAAAGTGTTTCACATGTCGGGAGTAAAGAAAAGAATAAAGCTCAATGTGGAAACAAATTTGCTTCATGTTCGCATCCTGTTGAGCTAGCAGCATGTTATTGGAGGACGGAGGAAACAGAGGCTGGAGGACAGCCAACGACCTCTAATAGTCGCGAACGACGCGGCCACACTTTTGGTAGGGTGGAATTTTTGTAGTGTGAATATTTGATGTTCAGTTATGCAGTGTTCCAATTTCTGTTGTGTGGTGTGGATTTCAGTTCTTCAGATTTTTAGTGTGGCATGAAATATAAGAACAGATGATGTCAATTCCTATTCACTTGTGTATCTGAGTATTCCTACATAGTTCCCCAATGTAATAACATAAAAACATAAGCACTTAATTTTTACAAGAACCTCCTCACTGAGAATAACTCCTACAATGAACAAGCGACCTCTTTCCTCTTAGACTCCATTCCTAATAATCTGATACCTGCTGAGAGATTTAAAAGTCTTTCAAAAACTGTCACCATTGAGGAATTAAAAAAGGTTGTTTTTGCTTTAGAAGGGGATAAGGCTCTAGGTCCAGATGGCTTTTCGGCTAACTTTTACCAAAGATGTTGGGAAATATGCTCTGAAGATCTCTTGAAAGTTGTTAATGAGTTTTACAGAACAGAAAATCTCATTAAAAAACTAAATAATACACACATTGTGCTTGCCCCGAAAAAGTTGGATGCAAAGGAATTCAAAGATTTCAAGCCTATCAGTTTAGTTAATGTCATATATAGGATTTTCAAAAATATTCTCACCACTAGAATGCAACATATTGTTATGGAGATCATTTCAAAATAGAAGAGCGGATTCATCTAGGGAAGAATTATTCAAGATGGAATTATCATGGTTCATGAAACTATACATTCTATGGATAAAAGTAAAAAGGTGGGGATGGCTATCAAGATGGACATGCATAAAGCATTCGACATAGTCTCCTGGAGATTCATTGATAAGGTCTTATCCAAGTTTGGTTTTCAAATCAAATTCAGAAAAATCATTCACTCTTGTATCTCTACCTCTAGATTCTCAGTGGTTGTTAATGGGGAACCTATGGGTTTTTTTTGCCAGCAATAGAGGTATCCGACAAGGCGACCCAATTTCCCCTCTATTATTCATTATTATGGCTGATAGTTTAAGCAGATCTATTTGCAAAGCTATTTGCATTGGCATGATAAAAGGCTTTCCTCCAACTTCTGGCAATTAGATCTCCTCACACCAACAGTTTGCTGATGACACTTTGCTTCTCTTGATGGCCTCAATCATTGAGGCAAAGGCTATCAAAACTGTCCTTAGATTTTATGAGGAAGCCTCGGGACAAAAAATTAATTTTGACAAAAGCTCTATTTATTTCTTCAATACTCCTTTGGAAAGGCAAAGAAAGATTGCTAATAATCTAGGATGCGCTATTAATTCTCTTCCAGCTACTTACTTAGGTTTACCTTTAAGTACTGGAAAGATTTCTGTGGAGGTATGGAATGGATCTTATTAAGAGATTTCAAAGAAAGTTGGCTGGCTGAAAAGGAGCTGTACTTTCAAGTGCAGGAAATGCCTATTGGTTAAAAGCACGCTCCAAAACTTGCCTATTTACATCATGTCAATGTTCAGCATACCTGCAGCAGTGATGAACAATATTGAAAAGATTCAAAAGCACTTTTTATGGCACGGTACTGAGGACAGATTCAGATATCATCTTGTGGCTTGGGAGCAGGTATGTAAACCTAAGAGACTTGGGTTGTTAGGCATCAAAGATATCAAACATATGAGTGTTTCCCTTATTGCAAAATTAGGTTGGAGGCTTATAAAAGAGCACAAACCTTGGACAGAGTTGGTTAAGATCAAATATCTTTCAAACCAAAACAAGATTTCCTTCATATATGATTAGTCTCTTCTGAGTGGTTCTATTTTCTGGAACAACCTTCTTTGCAGTAGACACATTCTTTCTCAGGGGTGTAGCTGGAAGCTTGGGGATGGGAAAAACATAAACTTCTGGACAGATAAGTGGACTGATTCTAACTGGATTTCTACTTATGATCACATTAAAGAAAGCTTAATTACAAAGTATGGGCACAAAATCCAGGGGTTCATTGAGAGGGATGGAAACAAAAGAAAATGGAAATAGCTAAAAGTGGAGAATGATAATGTACAGGCTGATGTTTCATCTTTACAGATTCAACTTTCTCTAATCCATATAAGTAATCAAAATCTTAAGGATGAACTCATCTGGAAAGATTCTTTTGATGGGGAATACTCTGTTAAATCAGGATATAATTCTTTCTTTGTATCCATGGAAAGTGAAATTAAGTGGCACAAGCTGTGGATGCCGGAGTTAACCCCTAGAGTGAACTTCTTATGGTGGCTAATCATTAATGGCAAGATCCTAACTAATGACAACCTCATCAAGAAGGGATTCATCATGCCGAATAGATGTTCCATGTGTCAGAAAGAGGCAGAAGATATAAAGCATTTATTCCTCCATTGTGAGTTTTCTTCCAAAATTTGGCAGCTTGTTTTTGCAAAGTTTAATCAGAGATGGATTTTTCCCCTTACCTGTCTTCAGGCCTGGGAACAATGGGACTTTCCGTTTAAGCATTGTGTGGTGAAAAGATTGTGGTAACTTGTTTTACCCCACACTATGTGGAGAGGTTGGAAGGCTCGTAATGATAACATTTTCAGAAACAATAGAAAGGCATGTAACAAAGTCTACAAGGAAATTATCATTGTTGTGCAAGATAATATTGCTAGATTTAAACCTCCTAAAAATAGGATTTACCCTGAGAAGGAAGAATACATCCTGATTGATTGGAATATTAACACTGTCAATAAGAATAACAATGGTATTGATAGAAACACAGTCCGATGGATTAAGCCTGCCACTGATTGGCACAAGTTAAATTTTGATGTGGCCTCAAAAGGCAATCTGGGGGACTCTGGAGGAGGGGGAATGATCAGAGATCAAAGAGGTTGTTTTGTTGCTGCTTGTTCTGGGAGAATGGGCAGGCAGACTAATCATTACTCTGAAGCCCTGTGGCTCTTTGGGGTATAAGACTTACCAGAGATTGTAATATTCTGAATATTATAATTGAAGGTGATTCTCTGAATATCATCAATCTATTAAACAAAAAGCAACACCCCAGCTGGTCTATCAGAGATTTCATTGGCGAAGCTATTGATATATGCAAGAGCTTTGAAAATGTTAAAATCACCCACACCTATCGGGAAGGAAATAGGGTCGCAAGACAGTTTGGCTAACCTCGGTGTTACTAATACCTTTCAAACTTGGCTTAGGAGGGACGTTCTGCCCACTCAAATCAATAAAGCCATAATCAATGATCTACATGGCCGTTGAAAATCAGCACTAACGGCTGTAATTTGGACGCTAATGTGCGGATCCTCAAGTACAATATGATGACATCACATAAGATATGGATGATTGATGCAATATGTGCGAGATGGACTGTCATCATTTCTAGGCATAGGGGGAAAGCTGAGGAGTGGGGCAATAATTACAAGTATGGTATAATAATTAAACATGCTTTCCTGGAAAGGAAAGATTCAAAAACCAACATCAAAACTTTGCCTGTCCCGCATAGTGATAGCATCTTGTGGAAACAAATTTGCTTCATGTTCACATCCTGTTGAGCTAGCAACATGTTACTGGAGGACGGAGGAAACAGAGGTTGGAGGAAAACCAACGACCTCTAATAGTCGCCAATGACAGGGCCACACTTCTAGTATGGTGGAATTTTCGTAGTGTAAATATTTGATGTTCAGTTATGCAGTGTTCCAATTTCAGTTGTGTGGTGTGGATTTCAATTCTTCATATTTCTAGTGTGGAACAAAAAATAAGAACAGATGATGTCAATTCCTATTCACTTGTGTATATGAGTATTCCTACATAGTTCCCCAATGTAATAACATAGTGAAGAAAAAATAGCATAGTGAAATGCATCATCATGAGTCTTGAAGAGGTTGAATAGTCAAATGTGTTCCTGTTCATACCTAGGTTTGTGATTGGCCTCTGAAAAACCATTGAAGGCTATTCAGATGTGTTCCTGCTTGAGTTCCCACACTGCTAGGTCATATGTACTCCCTAGAGTGACTGGTTGATAAGCATATGATTCCTAAACATTTTCCCATCCTCATCAGTCAGATGTGTTCCCGACAGCGCATGGTTGATACAAAGTTGATGTGTTCCTTCTTCTACCTTCAGTTTGAGTGTTGTACCAAGATCATGAGCAAGCATGAGTAGCAAGCTGCAGAGGAAGTATGAAAGTTTGTTTGCTACCATGTAAACATTAAGGGGGGGAATGTTAGGAAATTAATGTTTACATTATAGGCTAGGGTGATTAGTTAGTGAGTGGTTTGTAATAACAAATCATGTATATATTTTGTGGGTATATAATTTTTTATTAGCAACTTATATTTGTATTTACAGATTTTTATGTATTTACATATATATGGTATATTGTTCTAAATTATTTCCTAAATATTAGGAACAACCTCACCTATAGTTACCTTTTATGTGATAACACACTATTTATATGCTACATCTGATATGAATACATTTCACTTGTTTTAAGCTAAGAGATATAAAACATATACCACTCACCTCAACAGAGGGGGCATTTAGTGGGTTTATCACATGAATATCTATATAATCTGGGCACACATACATATTACAAGATATAGAACATAATGGATTATGTTTTAAGAATACAAGAACATGAATGAATAAAAATCAATAATAGAATATTAATTTAACAAAAACATCCAACATGGAAGAAACCATCATGTGTTAATGTACTAAATGGGTGGTTTTTATCTTGGAGGAATTTGGCACCTTATTTCATTAATTTTTAGAAACACATGTCTTCACATATTTTTGATACATGTTTAGGGATAAATACATAGGTTCGTCACAAAATTCATTGCATTTTGGTATATAATGTGGGGGGCATGATTAAAATTTCAATTCTAATATTAGATTACATATCTTCTATACACATTGGAATATCATATAATACATGGTGGGGGCATAAGCATATTCATTCCCTTTCGAATTTATACAAGGTATCACATTTTTGAACTTGTATTTGTTTACAGTACTATGGTTTTTTGGGTTGATGGGAGCATTCATTTTTAGTGACTGAGACACCCAAATCCATCTTCAGTGTAGGGACACCTAATTACTTTTTAACCTTGAATTCTTCCTCAAAATATTTGGCACTGATCACCCCTAATCCTTGAGTGACTCAATTTCAATCCCTCTCTCTAATTTCTTCATCAAGAAGCTTCTCCTTTGGCAAGACAAAAAATTTTACTCCTTTCATGCTTCATTAAATTTCATTTTACAATATTTTAATATCATTTTTTAGATTTCAAGTTTACTTTCATAAATTAGTGCAAATTCAATTCTTTCTATGGACATTGAATTCCCCCTTTGTTGCAAGTTTTACTTTAGAGATCATGTCAACACACAAGTGAGTGAAGGACCTTGAGAAAATACAAAGTGTGTCCATACACTTAAGTATCTTTTCCTTTAAGAAAGAAAATTTAATTTCTTGTCTTAAGGGGGATAATTTAGACACCTAAAGTTGGAAATCAATCACTTGATGATGTTAGTATTGTCTAAATTATTAAATCATGACTTGTGTTCACATTCAAAACCTAATTACCTATCCTTAGCCCTTTTGCAAGACTTTTTATCCTCATTTCACTACTTACTCACTTATAAAAATGCTTACATTAGTCCACAGTTATCTATTACTCCAAGTTATCCTGACCATAACTTTAGGACACCTCACTCCCTACCTATACATAACCATTAAAATAAGGACCAAATTGTTTGGTGGTTCGGTATAAAATTGGTGGATTTGTCCCAAGCCACCCACTTGTAATGTTCTTAAATTGATGTATTTTTTGGGTGGGTAAGTTTCCTAGAGGTTGGATTTTATGTGAAATTAAACCTATGAAAACCATATAAGAAATTCAATTATAGTCATTACTCACCTATAATTCTCAAGAGCACTACTTGTAAATTCCATTTAAAAAGCATTCAAAGTTATCCTAAATTTCCCTAAAGTAGTAGCATTATTTTTAATGAATTTTCTTTGATATTTCATTTGAGTTTTTTTCTTCAAAATTTTCTTTATTAAGAAAAACAAGCAATGAAGGCACCATTTCTCATTCTAGTGAAACCCTCAATTTTTTCGATGTTCTTGTGTGGGTGCAGTCTGAGACATTACCATCATTATGCTTTCCATTAGGGTTCATTTTAGGGTTTAGAGGAGGCATCGCTCAAAGGGGGATCAATCTCAATTATTATAAGCAAGAACATCAAGGCTTAATGAGAAATCTAATGTATACAGTCACTAAATTGTTCTTCTGGAGTAGCTGATGAGAAGGAAGTTGTGGAAAATAACTAAAATTTTCTTTAGTTGGTAAGATTTCTATTTTTTAATTTTATTTTGGAGCTTACATTTGAATGCTCGCCAAGTGTTTGATGAAATGATTAGTCCCTTGATTCCAAAGAAATTTCTAAAAAGATCTGTTTTTTATGGATTGGTCCCTATGTCAAACAGGAATGAAGGAAAAATGGACAACATAATCAAGGGTAAGGAAAAGTTTCAAACAAAAAAGAAATAAATATTATCCCTAGGACCACCTAGGTTTTTAGAAGTGATTGGATTCACCAAATGTTTACACCATGAATAAATAAATAATAGTTTAGTATTAGGTTATTTCATAATTGATGGAAGATCTAAGGGTTGTATAGGTTTTACATTTTGAATTAGTTAATTAATTTTGATGTGCATAAAGAAAATATAGCTTTTAGATTAGTGTGTAATATAGAAATTATAAAATGATTTCTTAAAATATAAGGAGGGAAGAGTACTTAGTTGAACTGGGAGGTATAAAGGGGATCAAAATTAATTAATTAAGTTGACTTGCATAAAGAAAATATAGCTTTTAAATTAGTGTGAAATATAGAAATGATAAAGTAATTTCTTAAAATAAAATGAGTGAAGAGTACTTAGTTGAATTGGGAGGTATAAAGGGGATCAATGTGTGCAAAATGGGTGTAAAAATTGATAAGGACCTCAAACTTTTTTACATAGGTAACTATTCCTACAACCTCAAATGGTAAATAACAATATAGACTATATTTTGGCATAATACAATTTGTTTCTAGGTTACACGGTCTCAGAAAAGTATTTGTTTCCAGTCTAAAAATTTTGGTGGGTGTTGGTGACCTATAAATGTACTTCACTATCCAATGTTAGGGTTTACTATTGTGTGAAACCTCTTGTAGTAACCTGTAATAGATTAAAACCTAGATACTTGTACTAGTAATTCATGAACATGTTTAAATAATAAAAGAATAAAAATTATTATGA